>JAOTQJ010000099.1:9111521-9124325 GCA_025642045.1 Solanum sejunctum | reverse complement strand
TATAAAGGAATTTAGTTTAGTATGTGTTTGCATGCCCCTATCGGGCACTGGTCACGACCCCAGGGTGGGGCGTGACACATAGGGCCAACAGCTCAACTGATACGCAACAATATCTGATACAATAATAGACAATCCAACTAAGCCTCCAAGCATAGTATTTATCTCACAATCCAGTCACTAACAACTCAAGAGAGCCTCATATGAATAGAATCATCACAATAGAATCATAATCATAGAGGCACATGGTGTGGCCCGGGGTATAATTGACAACCGGCCTCTCAAATATGGTGTACACCAGTATCAAACTACTCATTATAATAGTCTAGTATTAAAATAATCATATGCATATATCACATGGTTTTTGCTTACATTTAGCCTCCAATAGGGTATAATTGTAACACAGGTGACAATTATTCATAATCTCACTAGGCATGGCATACTCATCATCATCATGAAACCCTACAGGTCAAATCAACAATTAAACAATTAAAGATGGACACAGAGAGCACCAAGGCTTAGTATTTCCCTAGATGCAACTTATTTCGCCTCTAAAATACTTTATCAGGAGTGCTCACAATCCATATAACTTTTAACCAGTAGCTGGTGTATAGGTATTCATATCACAGAATTCCAGAACATCTCTCATGGAACGATACATAGTTATCGCCAACCAAATAACAGGTCACAAAGTCTGTTTCTAAGGCTTCCACAACCTCAATGCTTGTAGAATCCCTATCCAACTATTAAAACACGAGGGCATCCCGCCCCTACTTAACGGGTTCTGGGGCTGCTCCTTATTTGGGGTTGATAACATAGCATGTTCCCTATATACGAACAGTCACACAAAGAAACGAACAGAGTCAAATTCTCATAAACCAAAGAATCATTGACAATATGCACAACAAGAATCAACAACACAAGAAAGTTCATAAACATGTCATAGCCCTCTGGAGATAAGTCACAAACGTCTCCATACCTATAGACAGGACTCCACTAGATGGTAGATCTGTACAATTGAGACTAGTGAAAGCTTTAGTCCAAACCATAACCAATATGACAATATATATCACCAAAAACTATCCAGAACTTGAAAGTCAACTTTACAGATCTGTAATAGACACAAGGACATATCATATACATATATCAATAACTATAAAATATACAAAACTATAGAAATGAGCCGGAGTGTCGTTACAACAGTGAGATCATTTATAAAGAATGTACTATCATAATGAGTTTCATGGTTGTTATAAATAGAATGTTGTTACAAAAAAGTGACATACAATATGAATATCGATCTTTCAGTAAAATTAAATTATTATAATAAAATATTATTATAATGAATAAATTTTATACAAGTTTTGATTGTATTAATAAAGTTGATATTTTTGTTGGGCCATTGGGTCACAACTAGTATATATAGTATGTATGAAAATTTCATTCGATGCTTGTCAAATCCATTCAAATTTTTGTGTATGAAAATTATATAAAAGGAATACAAATATTATATTTCTTTCAGAACTTAAAATTGTGTACTATTTTTTTTGTATGAAAATTATATTAAATCGATATTAAAATATTGGATTGATTTGTTATTTGTTGGTATGAATATGTGTATGTCGCTTGACGCTTAGAATTTTTCTCGTAATTTTAATACAAAATATGTATATAACTATATATATATATTTCATGTTAGTATTCTAGACATTTAATATAGGGAAAGCTAAGTTTATGCCCCTTTAAAGCAAACTATTACATCCATATACCCCTTTATATTTTATGCCTCTTTATTATTAAAATTTTGCCCCCTACTATTAAAATGCATTCGCTGACGTCATCACCCACCTTGTATGATATACCAATAGGGTATATATATACCGATAGGGTATCTATATGATACTGATATGGTATCAATATACCGATAGAGTATCACAAAGAATATATTTTCTACTAATCTAGAATTTAATAAGTAAGTTTGAAACCTTAATAATTTTCTCTTAATTATTTTATTTATTAAAAAAAAGCTAAAAAATTATACGATACTGATAGGATATCTGTCATGTCTCGGGAGGGTAGCTTTGGCGTGCAGACACTCAGAGAATATTTCTAGTCCTCGAGCGAACTACTTTGCCTTATCATCACCTCATACTCAACAGCGGAAGAAAAATATTCAAAATGTATTTAAATAACCAAGTCTTTGTATAAAAAGTTAATTTTCAATAAACAAGAGTTGGAAAAGAAGCAATACTCAACATCCTCTACTCAATGTCTATGAATCCTCTACCTCTAATATCTAGATGGTACTATAACAGGCTATGACTACCCAACTCAAGGAAGATAAAGTACTAACTCAAGCTAGATGATAGCAATATGAAAATTCTCCAAAAACAAGGAGTCTTACCTATCCGCTGAGTGCGAGTAGATCTTCAACGAAACGCCTATTGATGATCTCTAATACTTGTCTCTGCATCATGAAATGATGAAGTCCAAATGGATTTTAGTACGTGAAATATACGAGTATGTAAAATGGCTGAATGAAACAAATATAGGTAGAATAATATGGAATAACATCAACTCAGAAAATACTCAATCAGAATGTCAAATGTCTATCTAAAGCAAGAATAAAGAGTGGACAAATGACTCATCAATACTACTCAAACCCCATAACTCAACTCAGAGTACTATTAATGTGGGGCCTATTTGGGAGTTTCTCTTATTCGACAATAATCACTTATGAGCCAGAGATTGTACAATAATTTCAATTATGTTGCCACAATTATTCTGCACTTGTCAAGTAAAGAACGAATCAGATCCACTAGGAATCTAGCCTTCTCAAGTCCTCTATTACTTTTAGGGATTTTAACTCAAGAGAGAACCTTAATGTAATGGTTAAATTATCACCAACACTTTGCGACGTGTAGTTAATGAGTATGGATTGGACTTACTCTTACTTATTTCAGTGCTCGATACTCCTCCTAAGACTTAATGCTCATAAACTCATCCATCTCACCCAATCATCTCAAATAGTCTCATGGAGACTCATTATCTCAATTAATCTCATAAAGACTTTCATCATCTCATTACTCAAACTCATATGGGCCTTTCGGCCTATTATCTCAATCATCTCATCAACTTAATTCTCATAGAATTTAAGAACTCAGATCATCATTAAGAAGAAGTCAATTAGACAAAATTTTGGAGTTCAATTATGTATACTCGAGGGATCATCAAGCTCTGTTAATTCATCGTCATGCTCATCACAATCACAATTAACATACTCAAGCCAAGGCTCTAGACTCAATCCCTAGGTTTATTCATGCATTTTTTTTACAAAATAGCATATAGAGTTTATGAAATAACTCATGTACAAATATTTATTCAGTAAATCAAATTTGTGATGATCATCAGCATGTGAAAATCCATATAATATATAAATTTTCAAGAAAACATTCAAGAAACATGTATAGTGACTCATTATACTCACAACTCCTCTATTACCATTAATGAAGACACATAGAAGAACAGTTTCATGCTTTAGTTTAGCCTTATGTCATCGCCTACTTGAAGTACGATACCGACTCTTCTCTTTAGCCCTAGCCTTTGTTAGAAACTTAGAAATACTTAGGAATGAGTGTTAAAACCTTTTTTATATTCAAAATGGCCTATTTTGATCGTGTTTTAAATTTAGGAGGAGTCGAGAAAAGTCTGGAATGGCCCTTACAAAAACTGAAAGAATTGCACTTCCGAGAACCAAGTCCACAACCAGGACTTTGCAATTTCTGGGATTTTCGCTAAAAATTCTTCGATTGAGTTTTTCAATTTAGTAGGAAATATTGGGATCACATCCAAGTGTAAATTCATGCCAAGTCCGCGATGGGACATATTGCGGACTCTTACTGGAATGCGTTTTCGCATCAAAAAAATTATCTTTTGATCCGATTGCTCTAAAAATCAACCAAGATCATTTTCACACTCAATTTTTCATGCTGATCGTATTTCGGGCCTCGATTTGCCATCAATGTTTGGGAAGACTCGTTATACGCGTATCTCTTATCTAGGGGCATTTTGATAATTTTTTATCGGGTGTTACAGTATCAATATACCGACGGAGTATCACAAGAATATAGTTTCTACTAATTTAGAGTTTGATAAATAATTTTGTAACTTTGATAATTTTCTAGTCCTATGCCATATCATATGGTATAAATGTACTGACGGAGTATCATAACGAATATACTTTTTACTAATTTCAAATTGGGTATCAATATACCGCTGTAGTATCACAGAGGATTGGGCTCATCCTATATGATAACGGTATAGTATATATATAGTGTCAGAGTATCACAGAAGATTATTTCATAATATTCATGCTGACATTAGCACAATGTCAGGGCGAAATACAAAGACGAAGTAGGGTAAGAAGGTAAATAGTTTAGCAATGGGTCCATTAGATGTAAATAGTTTGGATTGAGTCTATTAAGGATAAATAATTTCACGTTAGATATATTTTGTTTACTTTTACCTTTAAGTAGATTCATCGCATGTGCATCGCACATGTGTTGAACATTTTTTACAAAAAAAAAAATGGTAAGCGCATTGCACTAAATCTTCTTCCGGCATCTTCTTTTGTACTTCTATTCCAAAAGGTTCTTCTTTGTGGTGGTCTTTCCCCCGGTATATGGCTTAAGCGGGTGCGAATTCCTCTGTAACCATTTGATTCATTTACCACGATGCTTCAAGTAGTAGTAATGATCAATAACTTGCTTGCCAACATAAGAATTTTTATTCTGAAAGGTTTTGACTATAATTGGGAGATAGGCTGGCATCTTCAGAAATAGACTTACTTTAATGATGGAAAATTCTGCTAAATTCACGCAAAAGAGGACTACAGGATTTATATTAGCTTTAGGCAGCTTAAATTTCATTGCTTTCAATTAGCAAATTGTTGGACCTACAGAACTACCACATAAGGCAACAAACATATAATTAGCTTCTTCACTGTGTGCGTCACATTTGAATTGCAAATTATATTCTACACCCTTAATATTTGTTATGATTTATAATTATTTATATTGAATAACTAAAAATTTTCAAACTCTTAAAAATTTCTACTTCATTAACAAAAGTCCAAGTAAAAGACATATATACATTGGTACATAATTAAACCCCTTTCCTTGTAAATTTAAATTTTTGATCGTTCTCAAGCAAATAAAAGATCAAGAACACTCTTAAGAATGAGTCAACATATACGTTTCAAGTACACCAAATTGAAAAGTTTAATTTTCATCATAATACCCAAGACTTTACTTCATAGCGATGATTATGCTACAAATCATATGAATTATCAACCAACTTTTCATGAATATTTGCAAAATGATATATTCTTGTCAATAAATTAGTTCCCTCATATACGATTACCACATCATTCAATTCTATTTCACAGACGAAGGTGAAGGTCAAAGTCATTTCTGGATCATAGTCTGGAGTAGTGGTTGCTGAAGGCAGGAGATGAATGGTATTGGATAAGTAATCCTTATTTCATGTTTTATTAGAATGTTGATGGTTTCTTGTTGCTAAATGGATATAGGCGAATGGAAAAAGAGGCTAAACTCAATTGGGATGCAATGGTATTCAGATGAAAAAATCTCAACCAAAAGTGCTTCTTTTGAATTTCAGTGGATCTCCCAACACTGAATTTGAGGTATCCTGTATGTCATGAAAGATCACTGGAATGAGACCGTGAGTCCAGCAAGTAGTACAGAACATTCGTCATTCACAATAGTTAATGCTGGGACATCCTCAACTCCCAGTCTAGACATAGGGACTTCGGTCAATTGGGATATAAAGAAGACCTTTCACATAAATATAATCATTAGATAGTGAAAAGATGAATTCACCGACAAGAAGCATATCTTCCCAGCAATGGATGCAAGACATTCTCGTTGCAGCAAAGGATTTCTCACATTACTTAAAGAGAGACCCTCCAAGTTTCAAAGGCACATTAAACTTAAGGGGGATGTTTTCCCAGGAAAATCATTTGGACTTGATCGAGAACCTAAAGAAAGGGACATGATGTGGAAATAAACAATAATACGAGAAAGGTGATACCTGATGAATTGTTGCATAAGCTTTTCTTTGAATGGGAGAATAAGTTTGGTGTTTCCTTTATTTAAAGAGAAAAAGATGCTTAAGTTGCATTGGTTGGTGATAGGGTTAGATGGAGGAATGTGATTGTACAGAAGGTGAGAAGAGGCCAAAGTGGCAACTCTTTCTGCAGAAGGTTTAAGCGCGAGAAAGTGTTTGTAGCGTGTGAGGACTTTTAGTTAGGATTTTCATTTAAGTTAGGGCTATTTAGGTAATTTAACTTTCAGTTCCGGGAGTTCATGCTTTTTAAGGTAATATAGAATATAGATAAATAGATATAAATATAGATATAGATAGATATATAAATATGAATGAACGATATGATAATATGATATGATTTTGAACATTTTTAGTTTACAATCTTCAATATTATTTTAAGAGATAAAACCCACCATTAAGAATTTTTTTGGACTTCGATATTTTGGGGCCTAAGGCAAATGCTTTAGCCGCCGTTGTAACAAACTGTATATCTTATTTCATAAAGTGAGAGTGTATCTTGTTAGATTTATAGTTAGTGTGAATTGAAAAATGAAGGTTGAAAGAATAAGAAAAATGTGGGGCTAATCAAGTAAAGAGATATGAAAAATCATTTCTCCCTCATTGGTAAAATAGAATAAAAGTGTTGTCCTTATATTAGGAAATACTTCCTATAACTCTTAAAGAGTCAAGTACAAGGTATTCCCTTGCGATATTGTCGTAGTCACTCTCTCGGCTTTGGCTTCAGCAAATGATGTGATTGATAATTTTTTTGGACAAAATTTATTTAATCAATCTCAAAAATTTTCCTTTTTTGATATTTATTTTGTGAATTATTAATTAATTATTTAATTTATCAATTATTTATTAATTAAATTAATTTATAAATTATTTATTAATTAAATTGATACGCAAAGTTAGTTTTAACTGATTTTTAAATTTCGCGCTTAAATTGTTCTTTCAGAACAAACATGTTTGTTTCCAAAAGACATCATACTAGTTCTGAACAGACGAGACTATTCTGAATTGGTAGATTCGCATTGAACACTGCCTAAAATAGAGGCCATTGTTGCATTTTTCAAACTCGAAAAAATACTCTTCTTTTGCATATATTTTTTGTACAAAATAAACATTCGAGTCCATTGCTGGTTCTTTGAGTTCACTGAAAATTACCAAAGTTTTAGGTACCTCTACTTTATAATTATTAATTTATTTTTTTCTGAGAGAAAATAATTCATAACCTCGGGTACAGTGAGGGGATCAAATTCCGTAAGAGCACACACTGAGTTCTATGGACTCAGATTATTTTATAATTTCGTTTAATTTTCTTTATTTACAGTTTCTGCTATTGATCAAATACAGATGGAATCACATATCTTACATCTGTTTCTTAGATTTATCTATGAAATTGTCATTCGTTTTCCTATCACATTCTTATTGATCAGATTAGACATGAGTATGATATGGCTTCTATGAGTTAAAAGTAAATAGATGATTTCTCAATATTCAATTAATCAAAAAATGAATGTTTTGAAAAGTACAGTATTCGCAGGCTAATTGATCGAAGTGACAACCAATATGTAAACTCACAATATTTTTTGATTTTTCTTTTCTACTGGGTGCATTGCATGAACACATTTACTGAAGCCGAGGAATTTTTGATATTCAGAATTTGATCCAAAATCTTTAATTAATAATGAAGGGATATCAAAGTTGTGTTTTTTTTTCTAAAAGAACTCTATGATCACCAGAATCAATTTGAGCTTTTTTTAAAAGACCGCCGTGATATCAAATTGGCCGGGCTATTATGTTTTTGGCAGATTATGTTTCTTTACTGGTTCAGGAGTTGTAACTTGATATTTTTGGCAGATTCTTGTGAGCAATGGACCTCTAATATCGATTGATTCAACAAGAACCAATAACTCCAAGAAGAAATGATGAACTATCAAGTTATCTTAGACAGATTTGAAGAAGAAGACAAGAGGAAAACACTTCAACTTACACTAGATGGGCTACCTATATTTTTTTATCTATATATTTATAAAAGAAAAATGGATGTGATAACTCAAATTTCTTCTTGGTTTTATATTTTATCATTATTTAAGCATTCTCATTTGTAATATCATCATTGAGTGTATTACAAACTCGATGATGATCGTAGAATACCTAGATCATTTTAGTTTTTATTTTCTTCATGCTTGTTAATTATATTAGTAGAGGTTTATTACCTTATTAGGATTGGTAAGGTAAGACCTACCCTTTGCTTGTACTTTTTTCCTATTGAGAATTTTTATATTAATAAAAAAAGCCGCTATAGTGGTATAAAGTTGAAAAAAAAATGGACGTCTACAATTCTTTATACTTCCTTAAATTACTTATTATTATTAGGTTCTATGACTAATATATGTTTGTATAGACATTATGATAAAGCCAAGAAAAATATTTATATATTAAGAAAAGATCAAGTGAAACTTTAAAATGTTATAAGCCACAGAGCAGGTACAATTGTGCTTCAGAGGAGAGATTCGCACTAATAGGACCATTTAGTAAGAATTATAAATTATTAAAAGTGCACGTGATATAGAAATTAGAATTTGGATAGAAGTAGATGTTATGTCGGAAGAATAATTCAAAGTAGGAGTAGGAAATCCAATCTGTTTAGGATTTATTTGATTAATGTCTCTAAACGGATTTTTAGTCTAAACTATATAGGAATAGATTTTCTAATTCTAACTAAATAAGATTTTGCACTATTATAAATAGACGTATTACTGGATATTTTCTATTGTGGAGAATTATTTTACATATTTGAAGTTTAAAGAGATCCAGATGTAGTAAATTCTTTTGTATTCTATATTATCTCATATTGTGAGACATGTCGAGATCAAGTATGACATTATTATATGTGTGTGTTGTTGGGTATTGGCATAGGCATGGTTACTGCCACTGTAAGTGAACCTAAAAGAGAAGAGAACAAGGAGTTGTTTTGTACTTCTTCCATTCTATTATGGTGGCGCCGTTATCATGGACCTTCAATCGGATGGTGATGGCGTCATCCTCACCCTAAAAAACCAACTCATGTGGCTCCATCTCCATCTCCCCTTCATAATGCGGCTTCACCAACTCATGAGGCTCCATCTCCATCTCCCCTTCAAAATGCGGCTTCCTCAACTCATATGGCTCCATCTCTGTCTCCCCTTCATCAAGTCGCTTCCCCACTGCACACTGTTCCATCTCCAATGACTTCTTGCATGAAGATGGACGATTGTGTATCAGATTTAATCCATTCTATTTTTAAGCATAAAATTTCATTATCTGTATAATGTTGAAAAGTCGTTTCAACAATTTCAGACGATTGCTTTTAAAAAGGGTTTACATACTCCAGAAAAGTACCTTTTTTTCTAAGCAAAGTGAAAAACTATTGCAGTCATTATCATTCTTAAATCAAATCTTAACTAATACAGTTTTTGTTTTTCGGTCATTTAGATTTTAGCTTTACTTAAAGGTAGTTGGTAGTTAGTATTACTTTCTGTTGTTTTTTTCTTTGGTTCTTTAATTTGTTCAAGTGAATCATTTAATTCTATTTTATAATTTAATTATTACTCTTTATGTTCTTAATTACTTGTCTATGTTTGACTTGGCATAAGTTTTGACTATTTAGGTACTCCATTACTTTACAAGCTTATCAATATCATTAGTAGATACTTTCTCCGTCTCAAAATAATTAAATTTTTGAGGCTTTTTTCAAAAATCAAAATAGGTAAATTTTTCAAAGTTCAAGATGAATGTTTGAAATTTTTTCTATATTTGTCCTTTTATTTATTGAACTTTTATACTTTCTAGAAAATAATTACACTATATATTTATAATTTTACAAAGGGCAATAGTAGAAAATATGATGTAAATTTTGTCTTTGAATGTTTTTTTTAATATATATACATTACCTCACAAATTCAATTAATATAGGACAGAGAGAGTACTAAATATAACATCATATTTTTGAAAACTTTATAAATCCCAAACACAACTTACAAAGAGCCTTTCTTAATTTTTTTGTTTCAACTTAACATGTCGGTTTGATTTTTTCGCTCAAAATCTCTTAGAAGCGGAGGTAAGGGAGGCTTACAATCCGAAAACTCCCAAATTTAGAACAAGCATTGAATTTTAATTTTGTGAAAATCCACTAAAAAAAGATACAGTATGGCTGTAGATTTATTAAAGAGTTTATACAAAGGATGCGGAGGGCTAGATCAGCTTAAGCCATTGATATTGAATTAAGTCATTGTGTGTATTATCCATGGCTGTGATGAGAAATATGTAATATTGAAGGATTTCAAAAACAATGCAAAATGATTTCTTCTCTTACATGGAATGAATTTAGATGAGCTTCACTTTCCACTAGGTAAACGTTCAAACTCCCAACAATTTTTTCATATTTAATTTCCTAGTGGATTTTAAAGTTAATAATGATCTAAATAAAGTAATTTCATCTTTATTTTGGATATATGGAAAAAAGGTAAAAAATTGAACCAAAAATGGAGGCTGTGCACAAGGAAAATAAACATGACAAATTAAATGGTTCCTAAAGAGGCCACTTTGATTTCTTTAACCTAACACATAAATATGAGGATTTTTTTCTTTATACTTAAATAAAGTTTAAATATCATAACAAACTTAGTTATTACTTATTAAGAAATGCAGAATCTCTCCGTCAACATGCCTGCTTGAGCTATCTGTTTCTTCACCGCTATTATATGAGACCCATAAAAAAATTTTGCGAGTTCATTAATTTAATATTTCTAAAGCAGCTTGATTATATTTCTTTAGCTGTTTCAATTATAATTTTACAGTATTAGCCCTGATAAATTATTTTGCAAATAAGTAGGCAACTCGCTGCCAACATGCCTGCTTGAGCTGTCTACTTTTTCGATGCTATTATATGCGACCCGTAAATATAACTTGCAAGATTCTTAATTTAATATTTTCAAAGAAACTTGATTATATTTCTTCGACTGTTTCTAAGTTTAATAATTAATAATTTAAAATTTTTAAAATACATATAAAAAATCTATTTGCATCATAAAAATTGAGATAAAAAATATCTATTTGGTCCATGCAAGCGCGCGGCTCGTGAATAGTTAACTTAAAAGCCCAAATCATTATTGCTCTATTTTCTTTATTTTGTTATTTAGTCCAATGCATTATGATATAAATTACGAATTAAGAAAATGGTTTATAACACGTTACTTCTTTTAGGCTAATTTATTGTACAATTTAATTAATGATCATTTGATTGTTAAATTAAATAATTAATTGATTAAAAATTTAATGTAACAAAAGAATCCTAAATATAATAGGTTAATGCTTCCAACATAATTTCATTGATTTTTTTCTTTTTAAATTTATTATATTATATATTTTTATTAAGAAAATATTTGATAGTTAAAATTTTAAGTTAATTATTTACGTAAAATAGTTCTAAATCAAAAGTGAATTCAAAATGTAAAGAAATTCTAACCCAAAAGCGAATCTTGAAAATACATACATAAAAGATTACATAATAAATTTAAAAAATAGTATAATAAATTAAGAAAAATAGTGTAAAAACTATTTTGTCTAAAGAAGAGTATTTTAAATTAAAGAGCAAAATGTTCAAACAATTTTCTAAGGAGCTTCATGCTTTTAATATAGTATAGATAGATATAGATATAACTATAATAATATGGGAAACAAAAAAACAAACAAACAAGAACAATATGATATACAACTTTCCTACAATACCATAAAAATTTAATACAATATACACAACTCAAAATACAATTTTCAACTTCAACGACTTAGAACTTAAATTAGCCCAAATCTTATCCATCCTAGTTTTAGATTTGAACATTCATTATGTTTCAAAATGGGGTAGGAGTTCCGTAGGTTGGCTTTTCTCTTTAATCTTTCATATTTTGTAAAATATTGTTATGTTTCGTAAATATGAAAAAGTATTTATATAGTATTTTTCGTAATATGTGATCTTATTTATATTAGTTGTGTGATTTTTCGTTATAATTTCTTAGATTATTACGTAATAACAAATTTTTGTTTGCACTCGCTGGATCATAATTTTCATTATGTATTTTATGAAATGATCTTTTTCTAAAATAAAATTACAAAGTTACAAGTTTCTTTGAGTGAATAGTTTGAAGTTCCAAAATTATATCAAAAAGTCAAAACAAAAGATGACCTTAGGGTTGTTTGTCGGAGGATTTAAGTGAATTATCTCGATATCAAATTTACAGTCAAATCTATTTTGTGTTTGACTAACGTCGTTAAGTTGACAAATATAGTTTATGTGTGGTTAATATAGAGTGCTTGTTGAGCAATTGACAAACAAGATAAATTTTATAGCACAATCATGAGATTATATCAAATATAAAAAATGAATCAAATAATTTCAAACTTGATGTTGAATAAAACTGTTCAACAAGATGATTTTTTTTCTTTCGAAAACCACACTACAATGGCATAACAATATATACATATAGATATTCCAAACGAAATTCAACTCGAGATATACGTCTTCTAGTTTGATCATGTCACGACCCAACCCAGGGGTCGTGAATGGTGCCGATAGGGCACCCGGACATGCACTTATACTGAATCTCCATTTACGACAGCTAAGGGATTTCACAAAAT
>JAOTQJ010000099.1:9088893-9111421 GCA_025642045.1 Solanum sejunctum | reverse complement strand
CATATGTGTCTAGAGGTCTGTGGATACTAGTGGGTAGTGGGTATATGAGAAATACTTGAGTACATGGTTTATTATATAATTTTAACACTCGATTAGGCGGCGAGACCATATTACTTTATGTGTGATGTGAATATTAGGTGGCAGCACCGCAGTGGAGACCTTGTCGACTCGCATTTATGTATATATATAAAGAAATATGTATTTATATTATTGTCTGGAATGCTGCTGGATTTTATTTACAGGTAAGGTTAGTTAATAAAACAGAGGAAACTCTACCAAAATTTCGACATGTTTCCAGGTAGGATAAATTGGGAACTTCGGATTAGTATATGTCTAAGTGCCCCTATCGGGCACTGGTCGCGACCCTATGTTGGGATATGACTGAAATCATATGAAACTCCCAAGATTCACATATCAGGAAAGATGGTCTCCAGAACCCTATATGAATGATCTTAGTACACTATCAAAAAATTAATCAATCTCTAGGACAAACAACATCCACGTGCTCGACTCATAAACATAAAATGATTGCAACATATAGAATCTCCACATACTTGATCTTTAATCATATTTGATTCCATACCTATGTTATGCTATGCATGTGCATGGTATAGTATCAACAAATAGGGGATGATCTCGTTACAATCAAATATTGAGTATGACATTCACCTTAACTACCATAAATATAGCAATTCAATGAAAAAAACTATAAGCACATAAAAAGACAATGAAGTTTACATAATTTACCAGTCTCAATAATTCAATTATATCACAACTAATGAAATACTATAAATTGATAATCAATTTTATGTAAGTATTTGATTTGCATGGCACTAGTACTTGCATATATATTTAATATCACATTGATACAAATTCTCTTGTTATTCATTACAAGTAAATTCATTTAACCGATCAAAACTAACGCTTCAAAGAATATTAAACTTTAAATGTCCAATTATAAATTTGTCCTTCCATAACGCTTTCAAATGATCAAAATCTATTCAAATACATAATTCTCATAAGAATATGAATTCAATGAAATGCATATTGTTATATATTTGACTCAAAATTGGGTAAAAAAATCATCTCAAGCCTTCAAAATCGAACTTTACATTCTCCTAACTTAAAATAACATTTTTCTCGAAAATGGCCAAAGATTATTTTGAAATGTCAAGTGCGCATGCTCACTACACTGTTAGTTTTTATGGCCCACGTATATTATTTTTATGGCTTACATTAATATATATCTTGATTTAACATTTAATTACTAACTAAATTCAAACGGATAATGTCTAAAAAAGTTATTAAACTACTCACATACTCATATTGGTGAAAGTTACTGTCACTTCCCACCATCATCTAATATGATTGGTGAAAGTTACTATATATAACTTTCCACCACTCTTATCATAATTTCACACCACCACCCACTACATATATTAGTGGAAAGTTGTGGGAATGTTAGTAGAAAGTTGTGGGAATATAATAGGTAGTAAATCGGCGTGATAGTAGAAAGTTATGGCGGTTAATATGGGCACAACTTCCCCTACCCATTATGATGAAAAGTGGGATTATAGTAATTGATTCTGTTTTTGCCTACAAATACTGAAGATTACTACAGTTTCCATCAACATTCATTCTGAAAGAAATTAGTATAAGGTCAAGAGATAGAAAAACTAATATCTAATTGAGAACAAGCAAAAGGATTTTGCACAAGCAATCAAGTAAAGATCTCATGGCCAATCTTCTGGTACATTTTCTTGACTAAACTTATGCATAATATAAAAATCATATAGTTCTACGATTTTGAATTAATGATAGGATTACATGTTAGATTATTTATGTTGGACAATCTAAATTACCGTTAATCCTTACATGTGGTATCCGAGTATGGTGTAAGAAGTAGTGATTTTCCATTCTTATTTTGTTTTCTTCAACTTTATGAGTCCTATTTATGAAATTCTAAGAATCATAATTACTGTTAGCTACGGGTGTGTATAAGTTTTAATACTTCTGTTATGTTAACTTGGAATTATATGTGAGATTTGTTAATCATGAAAGTGGTCTAATTTTTGAATGGTTAATTCCAAAATAATAATTAACTCAATTCAATTATGCATTATTTTGATGCTTATAACCAATAACACTTATGTAGATAAATTAAATTTTTTTGGTTATAAGGCATTTATACTATTAACATGAATGTGATATTTAGATAAATTGTTAATGATATTTATTTATCCAAAGATAATGAATATTATTAATGAATATGCCAAAATTATCAAATAGTGTTTATACTTAAGCATCATTATGTGTAATCTTCTATCTTGATGTTCTCCTAAAGGAGGGCATCAATATACATTTAAGAGTTAATAAACCATGTCTGAATCTAATAGTATAACCCAAAGCATAATTGACGAGCATAACCTATTTGCAACATTTTGCCTTCATTCGTGTTCTGCCTTTGTTACGACCTTTAACAGACTTAACTTCTCGGATTGGTGTGAACAGATCAAATTCCATCTAGAAGTTTTAGATCTGGATGTTGCACTTTACACTGAGAGATCAACTGCTATCACTTAAACTAGCAGTGTTGAGGAAAGATCCCATTATAAGCACTAGAATAGGTCTAATAGGTAGAAGAAATTTTTATATTATTTATAATTAGGTATAATGTTCATGCAAATGAATATTGCGGGAAATATTAAGACTACTCTTCCCAAGATTGAGAATGCAAGTGAATTTTTGAAACTTCTGAAAGAATCCTCCCAAACTACTAATAAGTCTCTTACTGGAACACTAATGGATACTTTGACCACCATGAAGTTTGATGGTTCACGTACTATGCATGAGCATGTCATTGACATAGCAAATATAGCAGCAAGGCTTAAGTCCTTGTGGATGAAAGTGGAACAAAATTTCGTTGTACAATTCATCAAAACCTCATTATCGTCATAGTATAGCCCTTTCCAAATGAACTACAACACCATAAAAGACAAATGGAATGTGCATGAATTGCACAGAATATTGGTTCAAGAGGAAATAAGGTTTAAGAATCAAGGAACCCTCTCCTTCAACTATGTAAGTCATCATAGAGCTAGAAAGAAAGGAAAGAAGCATGTTAAGGAAAAAAATCAACTTAATGTTAATGAGTCATCATCTCAAGTAGGTAAGCAGGAACATAAGGATGATAAGTGTCATTTCTGTGGAAAACTTAGACATTTTCAGAAAGATTACCTAAAACGTAAGGCATGGTTCGAGAAGAATGGTAGGCCTTCTACTTTTACATTTCTAGAGTCAAACTTAACTGAAGTTCCTTTTAATACTTGGTCGCTTGACACTTGTTGTACTATTCATGTTTCTAATACGATAGAAGGATTCCTTACAACATATACTATTAAGTAGAATGAAAGATTTGTGTACATGAGGAATAAAGTGAAGGCTCTAGTTGAAGCTATCAGGACTTACCGTTTGATTCTCGATACTGGACATCACTTAGATTTGTTAGAAACTTGTTATATACCTTCTCTTTTGAGAAGTTTAATTTCTTTGTCTAAGTTAGATAAAATTGGATACTCTTTTAATTTTGATAATGGATGTTTTAGTTTGTTTAAGCATAATTATCTCATTGGTACTTGTACTCTTTGTGATAGCTTATATAAACTGAATCTTAATAATCTGTTTGTTGAATTACTCATAACTTTGCATCTTAATATTGGTACCAAACGAAGTTTAGTGAATTAACAATCTGCTTACTTGTGGCATAAACGTTTGGGTCACACATCCTAAGAAAGATTAGTTAAGAATGAAATCCTTTCAAATTTATATTTTAGTGACCTTAACATTTGTGTGGACTGTATTAAGGAAAAATAAACAAAACACACAAAGAAAAGAGCCACAAGAAGCTCACAGCTTCTTGAGTTATACACACTAATATATGTGGTCCTTTTGATATTACATCTTTCAATAAGGAAAAATACTTTATCACCTTTATTGATGATTTTTAACGTTATGGATATATCAATTTGTTGCATGAAAAATCTCAAGCAATTAATGCCTTAGAGGTATTTATTACTAAGGTTGAAAGACAACTAGATAGAAAAGTGAAAATAATTAGATCAGATAGAGGTGTTGAGTTTTATGGGATATATGATGAAACTGGTCAACATCCTGGTCCATTTGCTAAATTCCTAGAAAGGCATAACATCTATACTCATTACACAATGCCAGGCACACCACAATAAAATAGTGTCGTGGAAAGGCATAATCGTACATTAATGTATATGGTTAGGAGTATATTGAGTAATTCATCTATACCTCTTTCTTTGTGGATGTATGCTTTAAAAACTAAGGTTTACTTACTGAATAGGGTTCTTAGTAAAGCAGTTCCAAAGACACATTTTAAACTGTGGACTAGTAGGAAACCTAGTTTGAGGTACCTACATGTTTGGGATTTTCCAGCAGAAATTAGAATTTATAATCAATAAGAAAAGAAACTGGATTCAAGAACAATCAGTGATTTCTTCATTGGTTATCTAAAAAAATTAAAGGTGTATAGATTTTACTGTCCTAATCATAGTATGAGAATTGTTGAAACTGGAAATGCTAGGTTCGTTGAGAATGGTGAAGTTAATAGGAGTGAAGAACCACGTAATATGGAAATTAAAGAAGCTGAGGCTCAAATTTATCTACCTTATATTTCTTCTGAAGTTGTTGTTCCTGAAGTTTATTGTACAATCTAATAGTCAACAAGAATAATTAATTAATGCTCCTACTAATCATGCTGAAGCTATAATTGATGAACAGACAGTAGATGAATCACAAGAAGTAGCATTAAGCAGATCTCAAAGACAAAAGATATTGGCTATTTCTGATGATTATTTGGTATATCTACATGAGTTAGAAATTGACTTAGGAATTGACAATAATCCAGTCTCATTTTTACAAGCCATTACAGTGAAAATTCTAATAAATTGATAGAAGCCATGAAAGATGAGTTGAAGTCTATGCAACATAATGATGTTTGAGACCTTGTTGAATTACCTGAAGGTTGCAAAAGAGTTGGGTGTAAATGGGTCTTCAAGACCAAACGAGACTCAATTAGCAACATTGAACGTCATAAGGCCAGACTTGTTGCCAAAAGGTTTCACTTAGAAAGATGGCATCGATTATAGGGAGACTTTTTCACATGTCTCTAGAAAAGATTCACTCAAAATTATAATGGCTTTAGTAGCTCAATATGACTTAGAGCTACATCAAATGGATGTGAAAACTGCCTTTCTTAATGAAAATTTGGAGGAAGAAGTTTATATGAATCAACCTGGAGGGTATTCTGTCAAAAAAAAGGAACACATGGTGTGTAAACTTAAGAAGTCAATATACGGACTTAAACAAGCTTTCCGACAATGGTATCTTAACTTTAATGAAACTATTGTTACCTTTGGATTTAAGGAAACACTGTTCATCGGTGTATATATCTAAAGGTCAGTGGAAGTAAGTTTATTATATTAGTTTTGTATGTTGATGACATCTTACGTGCTACAAATGATCTTGGTTTATTGCACAGTACCAAGAAATATCTCTCTGAAAACTTGAATGATATGGAAGAGGCATCCTATGTGATTGGGATGTAAATATTTCAGAATAGATCACAAGCATTGTTGGGATTGTCTCAGAAAGCCTATATTAATAAAGTGTTAGAGAGATTTAGAATGGAAAAATGCTCATCTAGTCCCATTCCAATTTAGAAAGGAGATAAATTTAGTCTCAGTCAATGTCCAAAGAATGAATTGTAACATAAGCAAATGAATGATATTCCTTATGCATCAATCGTTGGTAGCCTAATGTATGATTCAGATTCAGATTATGCTGGTTTTATGATAAAACAAAATATACATATGGATCTTTATTCCTATTAGCCGGAGGAGCAATTTCATCGAAAAGTGTGAAGCAGTCTGTTATAGCTGCATCCACTATGGAAGCAGAGTTTGTGGAATGCTTTGAGGCCACAATTCAGGCTAATTAGTTGTGTAACTTTATTTCAGGACTTGGTCTAGTCCACAGTATTTTTAAGCCGCTGAAATTTTACTGTGATAATATAGCAGCGGTCTTCTTCTCTAAAAATGATAAGTATTCAAAGGGTGCTAAACTTATGGAATTGAAATACTTTTCAGTTAAGGAATAAGTTCAAAAACATAGTCTCAATTGAACATATTAGCACCAAACTTATGATTGTTGATCCTTTGACGAAAGGATTAACCCTCCCCCCTTCCAAAACATTTACTGAACATGTTGAAAGAATGGGTCTTATGGATAGCAATGAATGACATTTTGTAAAGATTTTATTATGTTTAAGCAATTGACACTTTGAGCTGAATTATGTATGTTTCTGTTATTATTACTTATTTTCTCTTGTATACATTATGTTGAGAATGATGTTAACAAGTTTTAGTTTAGATAAAGATATTCTAAATATTATTGTTGGACCATTATGGATTTAAAGTTTGTGCTGAGTAATATACTAATATTGTGCTACATAGAAGGAATTATGCCAAAGAAGGGAGATATGACCGTCATGACTCATATTAGTTAACTTATTCAAAATGACAAATGATGTTGAATTTAGTAATGTGCACATAGTAATTGAAATATTTGTTTAACCATTAAATTATTGATGTTACGTGTGCCAAGAGGGAGAATATTAGTTTTTATGGCCCACGTATATTATTTTTATGGCTCACGTTAATATTCATCTTGATTTTAATATTTAGTTACTAACTAAATTCAAACGGATAATATTTGGGAAAGTTATTAAACCACCCACTACTCATGTTGGTGGAAGTTATTGTCACTTCCCACCATCATCTATTATTATTGGTAGAAGTTACTATAACTTTCCACTACTCTTATCATAACTTCATACCACCACCCACTACTTATGTTAGTGGGAAGTTGTGGGTATGCTAGTTTGAAGTTGTGAGAAGATAATGGGCGGTTAAGGTGCATAATATTGGGAAGTTATGGCAGTTAGTATGGGTATAACTTCCCCTACCCATGATAATAGAAAGTGTGATTAAAGTAACTGGTCCTCTCTCTGCCTATAAAAACTGAAGATTACTGCAGTTTCCAACAATAGTGGTTCTGAAAAAAATCAGTATAAGGTCAAGAGAGAGAAAATCTAATATCTAATCGAGAACAAGCAAAAGACTTCCGTACAAGCAATCAAGTCAAGATCTCATAGCCGATTCTGATATGTTTTCTTGACTAAACTTATGCATAATGTGAAAATCATATAGTTCTATGATCTTTAATTAATGATAGGATTACATGTTAGATTATTTATGTTTGACAATCTAAATTACCGTTAATCCTTACACACACATGTTCCGCTTGTACTCTCAAGATAAACTATTCTTCTTTGAATTTAAATTTTGTGAACTGTCAATGTATAAAATATTTTACACTATCAGGCAAATTAAATAATTATACTTAAATTTATATAATTAGAATTTAGAAAAGAAAATATTAAAACTAGAATACTAATTAAGGAGGTTGCTTTTTCCGTCCGATCACTTTTACGGGCTCCGTAGCAAGAAATGATGTATTTTGTTTCTAGCTAAATTAAGCTATTATTTCCTTTTACAAGATAACTCAAATCTTACTTTTCCATATTTATCTCTCAACAAAATCATCATAATTAATAAAATACTTCTTCACCTCACATACTATTAAAATTGCAAGAACGAGTTCTTTAATGCTTCAACTTGTTAATCTTGGAGAGAAAATATATGCATCAAAATTCATAATCTGTGAGAACTTTACAAATGATATAAAGTTTTTTCTTTTTTTTTTAGAAAAAGAACTTAAAGAAACATTTAAAGTACAAACATCACGTAAAAATCCGCATCAAAATCTTGAAGTTCAATATCACATTTAAGATAGATGAATATCATCATATCATATATAACTAAAAGTGGGAAGGTCCTAACTTCAAAGTTGGATTACACTTTTGCCGTTATGTCATTATTGATTAACCTTATGCCACTACTTCAATATTTTTTTTAACTAAAAACACTTTTATTAACTTTTATAATTAAATCAATAAGGACAATTAAACTAGACTAAACAAATGATTGGATATTACAACTTATCATTATCCACTTCTTAATGACGTTAATTGTTAAGCCTTTTATTTTGTACCATTAAATACATTCAAGCTCCAAAACTAAATGTTGGATTACCCTTTTATCCTTAAACTAAGTTAATTATTACAAAAAATCTAACTAATTATATATTAAATAGTCAAATTATCATATCATCTATCATATAATATAATATAATATAATATAATATATTACTAAAAGTGAGAAGCTACAAAGCAAAAAGTTGAATTACTAACTTTACTCCTACTTTTATTATATTTTATCTCAAATAGTAAATTTAATTTGTAATAAATAATGATTACTTATTTGATACAGTTATAATACATATAAATGTGCACAATACATAACTACTATTGGGAAGACACTTGAATGGGTTCATGCATATCTACAAAAACATCAAAAAACCCTTTATTGTCAAGTCTTTTTATTTATATTATTCTTAATTATAATAAATGTTATGTCCTTCTGAATTTAAAGACTACATTCACTAAAATCTTTATTTGGGATAACTCAGTGGAATACTAACAGTTTCATATATCTTATAAATCAAAAGATTGAATCGACTAAACATGAAGCAATTGAAAAGATGGCAGTGTGAGAAGGTAATGGAGCTAAAAGCATACATATTATCAATTCATCTCTATTTCTATATTTTTCGTTCAAGGTTGACAACTGAAACTTGTGAGCAGTATAAGTCCATTTGAACAAATCAATGGTTAGAGTATACAGCAGTAGTGAAATGACTCAAGATAAACAAAGATCAACTTGAAAGTCATACAATTAAAGAATGAAAATGTGTGTAGATGTATAGTAGAAAGTTAGAACAAACTCTATCATCAAATGTGTTAAATTACTTTATATTAAATTATACTTACATGAAAAAATCTTCTTCCCATATTCGTTTTGTAGAATTATAAATGATATTTTGGCCTTTTTATGACATATACTACAATTACTTCAAAAGTGATATTCCTTGGGGACTTCGGGTATTTGATTTCTGGTACATACAATATATGGTGCAAGAAGTTGAATTACAAAGAAGCAGGCTAGCAATCTTCTCTAATTGTGATTTGTTTGATATTAACATAATTGAGAAATTAGAACATTCTCAATTTCGAGAAGTAAATTATTCCTTTTTAGTAATTTTTTATTCATAGATATACATTTAGGTGCATTATTGATTCTTTCATCGTGCCAAATATTTTCTTAAGTTCTCTGAATTATTAGAGAAGTATCCAAGAAGATATACTAGTTCTCAAGTGGGATATATTCTTCATATGATATTTTTATACTATTAGATGAAGGGTACAGGCGCAATGCGTGTGACGAGAGACTAGTCGGATTAGAAAGACAAGCAAAAAGAAAAAATAATATAGAGAGAAGGTTTGGCTGAGAATTCAACTTAGATGAGTTTATGAAATTTATTTTAAATTTTAGAAAATAAAGTTGAAAATAGTAAAAAGAAAAAGAAAACTTAGAAAAACTCTGTAACCTACAATAGTAGGTCAACTTTACCTGATGGTGTAGAATATTTAGTACATTGACGGTATACAAAACTTAAACTCAAAACTATGAGAAGGACTAAAATGAAAACTAGGTAAAATTCATAAAAATGATTTGGAAGATAGTTATAAAGACATAGGCCTCATTTATTTTCATTATATCATAATATTTCAATGTACATTTGAATATTAAGATGTTGTATTAAGATCTAAATACTAAAGGGCTAATTAAGATTGTTTGTTTTCGTCACGATCCGTACCTAGGGTCTAGGAGTGACATGGTGAATGAGAACCGAGAGTTCCCAAACATGTCTCAAAGTATCCAAAATCACATCATCGGTTCGAAGCATATTCAAATAGTAAACACATAGTTCGAAGGGATGGGAAAGTAGGACTCACACTATGGGGATGTCATAGGGAAACTGAGTAACATGAATTCACATAGCAAATAGCACATAAAGACTAACACTTTGTTTTGATGTTTGTTATGTATTATTTCATAATGTATTGTATTGTGTTACACTTTATTGTATTGTATTGTATTGTATTGTTCCAATGACTAAAATGTTTGGATAGATTGTATTGTTCTTATCGTTACATAATGTCATACATCCATAATTGGAATGATAAATATACAAGAAATAGTAAGGTATGTGGTGGATTTCATGAAAAGATAGAGCAAATGATAAAGTAGAATTATTAAATAAATAAATAAATTAAAAAGTGAGAATAGATATTAAAGTAACGATGCAACCAGCCACATCAATCATTACATAAAATAGGTCTTTTAGTCGATACCTAATGATGGAATTAAATAATATGATATAACAAAATTTAAGTAAAAATCAAAATAAACATTGTACTTAAACTAACAATTCAATACGATATAACGAGTAACAACCATCCAAACAAGGGGTAAGGGGCAGGTAAGTATGGCTCACTCTATGAGGGCCATTCGGGACTTAGGATCTTCCACGGTCAAAGCATACATAGTTATTATATTTCGCATAATCAATCCATAATAGTCATATCAAATTAATAACCAAAATCATAATCTCCAAATACAACACATAAGATATAGGTTTGACAAGACTCTACAAGATGTCCAACAATGCCCCTAGACATAAGATGAGACGGGGGCCAAGACATATCCCGGGCTCACCCTCAAAGTAGATAACATAAACAAGACTTCATAGGTAGAGGAAAGGTGGCTTTCCCTTGGACGATAGGACTCACCACAACAAATGTCTCAAATCCGATCTAGCCGTCAAATGGTAGATGAACGTAGTCCTCGGTAGCTACATGGTTATATCATGTAGGCAAATGTATATGTTAGTATGCTTGAATGTACTAAGTATGTGGGCATGCAATGCTTATGACTTATCAAACCTGCATTCAATGTTAGATGACAAGGACACATAATATAGAAAGAAGTATATATCAAAATAAAGTAATATACGATATGCCATGAAATCAATGAGGCATGATATACATAATGCTCATATATAGCGGGGATGTAACCTCAATTGACAGGAGTAAGACCAACCGAGCTATTACTTGAAGTTTTGATGAAAAACCCTCAATGGTAAAGGGGTGGTCTACTTGCTAAAGGCAAACCATACTTCACTATACGAAAACACCACCCATTTCGTATAAAGAAACCTTCCTTACGAGAACACCACCCATTTTGGGTGGGATGTACACATAATATCATATCACATTATACTTCACCTTACGAGAACAATACCCATTTCATATGAAACAACCTTTCTTACAAAAACACCACCTATTTCGGATAGGATTCTCATACCCTATGTTAGGCACATAGTTCAAGAAAAGAGAGGGAACTCTTAATCCATCGGTGGTAAATCGTCATCCCACAAGATTACTTAAAAATACACATAGTTCCAAAAGAGGCAATAGTTATTTCAAATCCATTCAATGTACATTTGGGCTCAAAATCCAAACACCATTCATAAGAATTCATACTTAGGCTCAAATGCTAAATCATAATTCATAATATTCATGCATAGGAATAGCTCATTCATATATACAAAATGGTGCAAGCACCCAAAGTCCTCAAAGAGTCATAACAAATAGACATATATGTGATCATATTCTTGTCATAATCAATATCTTATCCAAAATCATATATATAAAGATAATTGGGATTAACCCACTTCATCGCTTTCATAAAATTCATTATCCACGAATGCATATGCTATGGATGAGATGAGAATGGCATGGGTAATGTAGATTCAAAATAAGTTCAACAAAACATTATAGATTCAAGTAAAAACATAAGAAAAATTTACATTTAAAAACATGATATAGACTACTCATGCATAAATAATGTTTTGAAGGAAACATGCACATTTATATCTTCATAAATTCAATGTAAACAATCATAATAGGGCTTAAAGTAATTTATAATCATAAATAAAGTACATCTCACACATCAACTGAATTTAAATAATGATAATAATGAAAACCTATATTTAAAGTAAGTTTAAATTCATGAAAATTTCCTTGAAAGAATTTTGGTCTCCTTGATTGGAAGGAACCAAGGATCAAAACCCATATACTTTTCTTAGGAAGATGAATTTTAAAAGAATTTAGCTTGAAGTTGAAACCCTAATTAAATTCTAACTTGAATCTTGAAGATGAGACTTGGAGAATTTTGAGAGTTTGATTCTAGAAAATAAGGGTTAGTCTTGAAATGAGGGGTCAGAATTTGTATAGGAGAGGTTTAGGAATGTAAAAGGGGGTTTAAAGGTCTTAAAAAGCCTTGGAGATGGGTCAAAATATCAAAAACACCTCAATAAAATACCCCTTTGAATTATATCTAGAACTTGACAGGGCTAGCTTCATAGGTGGTGAAGCTCTTTACGGTCTGTGAAGGTACCCATCCCAGCCCAGACAAGTTTTATGAGAAAAGGCATAAATCCTTGCTCCAAAGTTGGAATGAGGTGAAAATGGATGTGTTGGAAATCTAATTCAAAGAGCTTCAGTTTTGATAGGTCGTGGGCCACCCACTTCGTTTTGTACTAACAGATATTCCCATTTAAAGTTGACTCTTCTATTAGTACTTGCAAAAAACTTAGCCAAGGGAATTGCTTTGAATTCGGCTTGTTGTAGGAGATCCTTAATGGCCGTAAACAACATAAATAAGCTTGAATACGGGGGAGTCACAAGAGTCGTGTGAAGCCACATAGGCCGTATATCCAACTGTGTCCCCCTCCTTAGAAAATTATCACAATTAAGTTTTGAGACCATGATTTAACACTTAGAAAAATTTCACCTCAGAAGCCATACGCGAGGCCACACGAGTTGTGTACTTGGTTGTGTGACCATACTTGATCCAAAATTGTGGGATTTCAAGCCAAGGCCACCACATGGTCCATAAAGTGTCACATGGACCGTGAGGGGTCCAAGTATGGTGTGCCTTAGTTTAAAACACCTCATTTAAGGGCAAAACATCCTCCAAAGGCCAAGGACCACTCCGTAGAGGCTCTACACAGGTCATGTGACCTCACAAGGACTGTGAGGACTCCCATGGAGCATCACCTTGGTACAAAACTTTTCCAGAACCAAATTTCCATGCTCTATTGAGGTTGTACGAAGTTTGGGTCCTTATATCATCTCCCCTTTGGGAACATTCATCCTCTAATGTGCTAGAACAAGGCTTAAAAGGCTTGACTTAGAACATGAAATGTCGGAACACAAGGTACAATGCATAACTCATCATTTGAAAATCATAAAGTCTTTAAAACTAATATCAAAATCTATTTAAATCATTCAAAACATCATAAAAATCATTTTAGAGCGCATGTATGCATGTCATATCATGAAACTCAAGAGTGCAATAATTGGGACCATTGGGAATAGGAAGAACCTAATACCATAGGGTTGAGTTGATTAGAAAGGATAGAGGTATCATTGCATCATACTTGATTCTACTTCCCCCGTAGCACTTCTGACATGTTGATTTTGCCAAAGCACCCTAACCAAGCCATATGCTTGTTGTGAAGCCGCTTCACTTGTCTTATCTAAAATCTCAATTGGAATTTCCTCATAAGACAAGTTCTCCTCAACCTCAATACCTTCCAAAGGCACAATAGCACTAGTATCACTAGCCAACTTCCTCAATGTAGACACATGGAAAACCAAGTGAGTAGAACTCAAATCTGAAGGTAAATCCAACCTATAAGCCACATTCTCAATCCGCTCAACATTATCATAAGGACCTACATACTATAGACTTAGCTTTCCCTTATTCCCAAAATGCACTACACCCTTCATAGGTGAGACCTTCACGACCACACAATCCTTAATACAAAACTCAAGATCCCTCTTTCTAACATCCAAACAAGATTTTTGATGACTTCGAACCATCTTCAACTTTCCCTTATCAATTTCACTCTTTCCATAGTCTCCAACACTAAATTCGGGCCTATAGAAGTCATAACATATAGCTTAAATCACCCCACGAAAAGTCTACACCTTCTACCATAAAGTGCATCAAACTATGTTATACCAATACCAGCAAGAAAGCTATTGTTGTAAGTGAACTCAATAAGTGATAGATGATCACCCCAATTAATCTTGCATTCCAACACACAAGACCTCGACATCTCCTTCGAAGTTTGAATTGTCCTCTCGGCTTGCCCAATGGATTGAGGATGAAAAGCGGTATGTGATTCAACTTCCCCTTAGGGCCAACCCCTTTTAAGATGATTTCCAACAGTGAGAAGTAAGTTGGGTACCACAATTCAACATAATAAAAGTAGGCACACTATCCAGTCTAACCAATACCAAATTACATAACTTGGCATTGTCTTTAACATTGAGAGTAGTCTCAATGGATAAGAAGTGAGCCGACTTAGTCATTTGATCAACACTAACCTAAATTGAATCAAATTGTTTTTGGGTCTGAGGCAAACTAATCACAAAATCCATGTTCGCCTCTTCCCACTTCCAAGTAGAAATTTCAATATCTTAAGTCAAACCATCAAGACTTTGGTGTTCTACCTTCACTTGTTGACAATTAGGGTACTCGGGTACAAACTTGGCTATATCCTTCTTCATACCATGCAACTAATACACTTCTCTCAAACACTAGTACCTCTTAGTAGATTTAGGGTGAATAGAATAATGAGAGTTATGGGCTTTACGCATGATCGTCTCCTTAAGGCCATCAACATTTGAATCATACAATCGATCTTGGTATCGAATTACACCATCTCTATTGGGAGAAAACCTCTATCTTATTTTTGGTAACCAACCACTCAACATAACGAATGATAGGTCTAAGTATTGCTTAGCCTTAACATCAACAACCATAAAAGATTCAGCCCCATTCTGAACATGAATACCTCCATCATTAAAGTTGGCCAACCTAACAACCAATCTAGCCAAGAAGTAAATTTCCTTTTTCAACTCTTTCTTTCATTTATCAACATGAGTCACACTTCGTCTAGATAGCCTAATGAGGGCATTAACTAGAGTATTCACCTTGCCAGGATGATATTGTACACTCATATCATAGTCTTTAAGGAGTTTCATCCATCTCTTTTGTCCCAAATTAGGATCCCGTTGAGTGAACACACATTGCAAACTCCTGTGATCGGTGAAAATATCAACATGCACCCCATACAAATAGTCTCCAAATCTTCAAGTCAAACACCATTGCCGCTAACTCAAGATCATGAGTCAAATAATTATACTCATGCACCTTCAATTGCCTTTAGCCATAAGCTATCACTTTACCATATTGCATAAGAACACACCCTAACCCAATCCAAGAAGCATCACAATACACCACAAACCCATCTAAGCCATTCGATAAAGTCAAAACAAGAGCTGATATAACCCGATCTTCCATTGTCTGAAAACTCTTCTCACACTCATTCAACCATACAAACTTAGTGTTCACAAACCTTCTATAATAACTAGCCAACCAAAGAAAACTTCAACAAACCTTCTATAATAACTAGCCAACCAAAGAAAACTTCAAATATCCAAAGGAGCAAGCACGTCAAATAATGGACATCCTTTACCAACTCCCTTTTTTACCTCATCTAAAAGATCAACTACAATATCTTCCTTGCCTGGATTGGATTACAGGCTTAAAGTAACTATCCCTATTCGATATGGAAGGAAGAAGATAAGGAATCTTAAGAATCATTCCATGGCATGATAAAAATCATGAAAAAGTGAAACATTTCTTAAAATGCCTTGTAACCTCCTGCCCATATATGTGGTGCGCTCCACACCCATGAATAAGACTCTAATTGATGCGGCATGTTAATCTCGGAGGACCATTTATAAACCTAGTGGTCTGATACTATCTCTATCATGACTCAGACCTAGGGTCTTGGAGTAACTTGGCAAATGGGAACTGAGAGTTCCCAAAGAAGACTCAAATTATCAAAATTCACATCATCAATTTGGAAGCATATTCAAATAGTAAACACATAGTTCAAAGGGATGGAAAAGTAGGACTAACGCTATGGGAATGTCATGGGGAAACAAAGTAACATGAATTCACATAGCAAATAGCACAAAAATACTAAGGGGCAGGTAATTATGACTCACACTATGGTGGCAATTCGGGACTTAGGATCTTCCACATCAAAACATACATATGTATTATTATTCTCATAATCAATCCATAATAGCCATATCAAATAGATAACCAAAATCAAAATATCAAAATACAACATATAACATATAGGTTTGACAAGAGTCTATAAGATGTCGAATAATGCCTCTAGACATAAGATGGGACGGGGACCAAGACACATCCCAAGCTCACCCTCAAAGTAAATAACATAAGGAAGACTTCATAGATACAGAAATGGTGACTTGCACTTAGAAGATAGAACTCACTACAATAAATGTCTCTGATCCGATCTAGCCATCAAACAGTGGATGAACATAGTCCACGGTCCCTACATAGTTATATCATGTAGGAAAAATTATGTGTTAGTGTCATGACCTAAGCCTAGGGCCTAGACGTGACCGGCGAATGGGGAACTCAAAGGAACCCTAAACAAGCCTCGTAGCATATCATTACATATCCTTGGTCACAGAAACAATAATACAATAAGAAGTATATTGGGACAACCTAGGCTAAGGGAACACTTTTATATCATAACAACAAGGAATAAGAGAGTCACGACTCATAGCAAAGATACATAACATGTCTAACAACACTTCTACTATATAGATAAGAGCAGGGGTCATGTCAAGCAACCAGTATAACCCTCATAGTCAATACATAACATAAAAAAAGATAGTCTTAGTACATAGCAAGAGATCATAAGTAATGTCCCCGAAATGGAGGACTCACCACAAGCTTTAGAGACAAACGTACTAGCCTCATGGAGGAGGAGGAGGATCAAGTAGTGCTCGGATTCCTACATGATGATATCATGTAGGTATAGAGTATGTATTAGTATGTTTGAATGTACTAAGTATGTAGGATGCAATGTAATAATAGATAGGAATCATAATCAAAATGCATAATTAGGCAATAGGTGAGCATATGGCAATATGACATGCATGGGAGGATGCTTGAAGTAAATCATACTTTCATAGAGCATAACACATGTGTAGGGAGTGACCATTATTAGTGCGATCTAGATCCTACTGCCTCCTTGGAAAGGCACATAAGGTACAAAACCCTTCATAAGGTTGATGGAGTACAAACCCCCTAACGAGTTAATGGGTACAAACCCTTAACATGGTTGATGGAGTACAAACTCCCCCAACAAAGTTGATGGAGTACAAATCTCCCGACAAGTTTGATGGGTACTAACACCCAACAAGGTTACCCGAGCCTACCACCCCCCGAGCTAGGTGATCGAGATACCAACCCCTCAATAGGTTACCTAGGCCTACAACCCCACGAGCTAAGCTTGGTTATCCCCAACACTATAGAGATAATATCATATATAAATATATATATATTTCTCCCATCAACGTATAGTCATTTTAGCCATACACTCCTCTCATCATCATACAATCTTCATATCCACACATTCCTTTCATCTTCATATAGTCATCATATACATACATCAATTTTATCATCATTGCATCATTATTTCATCATCATTTCATTATCATAGAATCATTCAACTGATAAGAAATGCATTGGACCTTCAATTCCTCAAGAATCTATAACCAGACATTTTATCAAACACTTAGAGGATGTGTAGTGCTAGTGTAAAACCATGCAATTCAAGAGTAGAATCACGCTAGTAAATTTAATTATAAACCTTTAATAGATACTTGGTAATACCCTTAAGCAATATACATCAAAATACTTCATCAAATCTTACAATAGAACTTAGATTTATAGTTCAAAATATGGTAAAACAGTCACAATTTCATGATCCCCAACAACATAGTGTGCAATGATTTTCATAAAAGAGAAGACCTATGAATAAATCAACTTTAAATCATTCAATTTTGAGTAAAAGAGAGTTTGGATATCATGGGTGAAAGGATCCCATGAAAGAAACCCACATACCTTAGCTTTGGAGATGAACTTGATGAAGATTGGAGATGGAGACTTAAAGCTTGAGAGGAAATCCTTAGATCCGGAAATGGTTTTAAGTCTTGAATTTAGGCATAAAATATTTGGCTAAGAGTTTGAAAGAGTATTGGAGAATATTTTGAATCATATAAGGGTGAAAAATGGCTAAGTATAGGCATTTTCACATTTTAGAATACTTAGGCTCAAGACTTAAAAGTATTGGATCAAAGTCAAAACTGGACCAAAAATAACACTAGTGTGGGCCCTTGGCGCGTCACGCCCAGGGGCACGAAAAGCTCACTGGAAATTCATTTTTGGAAAATTAAAATTGCTAATCCTTTGCTCTTAATTTGGGATTAGACCCATTTTCCACTCAAAATGACACCCTAAACAAGAATATGAAGTCGAATTTTTGATATCGTGCGCAAATTTTGAGATACATGGAAATTACGATTCTGAGACATAAACATGACAATTTCAGCCCATATAAGAATGCAACAATGCCCTTAAACAACATTTCAAAAAATCTCATCATAAGTGTAAAATCATCACGAACTTAGTCAATTTAAACATGAACATTTGCAATGACGTGAGGGTTGAACTTAAGACTTGAGATCATATAAAGGACTTAGAAATACCTTAGGCTTGAGTGGAGTGGAAAAGGCAAGGATATCGCTTTTGCATGTCAGCTTCGGCCTCCCAAGTAGAACTTTCAACTCATTGATTCCTCCAAAGGACCTTAACGGAAGCAACCTCTTTGTTTCTCAATTTGTTCACTTGGCTATCTAAGATCTGAACCAGAACCTCTTCATAAGTCAAATTTTCTTCAACAACACCCACAACATAAAGAGGTACAATAACATTCGGATCTCTCACACATTTCCTCAACATGGACATATGAAACACCAGATGAACCAAATCCATTTCTCTAGGAAATTCCAACTCATAAGCTACCTTGCAAACCCTTATCATCACCTTATAAGGTCCCACATATATTGGACTCCCCTTGCTCTTCTTACCAAAATGGAACACAACCTTTATGGGTGACCACTTCAAGAAGACCTAATCACCAACCTTGAACTCAAGATCCTTTCTCCTGACGTCGACATAAGACTTTTAATGACTTTGAGCCATCTTCAACCTTTCTCTAATCATCCTAACCTTCTCAAAAGCCTCCATAACAAGATATGGTACAAAAACGGCTACCTTAAACCTACCAACTGGTGATCTACAACGTCTCCCATAAAGAGACTCAAAAGGGGCCATATCGATGCTAGAATGATAGCTATTGTTGTAGGCAAATTCAATCAATGGAAGATGATCATCCCAACTACCCTTAAGCTCCAATACATAAGCCCTAAGCATGTCCTAAAATGTTTGGATAGTAATTTCATCTTGGCTATCTATTTGAGGGTGAAAGATCATACTAAGCTTAACCCTAGTACCAAAATCCCTTTGAAAGGACCTCCAATAGTGTGAAGTAAATTGTGCCCCAAAATCTGATATGATGGACAAAGGAACCCCATGCAACCTTACCAAGTCATAAATGTACAACCTTGCATAATCTTCAGCCATATGTTGTCTTAACAGGTGGAAAGTGAGCCGATTTTGTCATCCTATCGACCACAACCCAACTGGAATCAAAATCCTTTCTAGTATTTGGCAACCCAACCACAAAATCCATATTTATCTCTTCCCACTTACAAGTAGGAAAGTCAATGTATTAGGTTAGGCCACCTGACTTTTGATGTTTGGCTTTGACTTGTTGACAACTATGACAACCGAAAAAGAATTTGGTAATGTTCATCTTCATACCTCCCCACCAATACACATCTCCCAAGTCTCTATACATTTTGGTGGAACCGGGGTGGATATAATAAGAAAAGTTATGGTCCTCATCAAGGATTCTCTCCCTCAAACCATCAGCACAAGGCACACACAACCTACCTTGGTACCTAAGGGCCCATCTCCTCCTTGGGAGAAAACCTCCACCTTTACCTCTTTTACCAAGGCCTTTAATTCTAACAAGGAGGAATAAAGATCTTACTTTTATTTCACCTCATCAACCAAGGAAGTCCTAGAACCACGAACAACAACAATACCCCCATTACCAACCTCTTCCAACCTAACTCTCAATCTATCCAATCGATGCACCTCCGTAAACATCTCCTTATCACCACCATTAACATGTGCTAGGCTACCCATAGACACCCTACTCAAAGCATCTGCCACCATATTTACCTTATCGGCATGATAATGTATACTCATATCATAGTCCTTATGAAGTTCTAATCATCTCCTTTGCCTTAAGTTGAGATCCTTTTGAGTGAAGACATATTGGAGGCTCTTATGATCGATGAACACATAAACATTCCTATACAAGTAATGACGCCAAATCTTTAATGCAAACGCAATAGCGACTAACTCAAGATCATGGGTAGGGTAGTTCTTTTCAGGCACTATGCGTTATCTAGAAATATAGGCTGTGGCCTTACCATTTTGCATCAACACACAATCCAAAACAACTCGGGAAGCATCAACAATATACAACAAATCCCTTAAGCTCATCTGGTAGTGATAATATAGGAGCGAACATAAGCTTATCTTTCAATGTTTAGAAACTCCTTTCACATTCGTCGGACCACACAAATGTAGCCTTCTTTTGAGTCAATTATTTCATAGGAGAAACAATAGAAGAGAAACCATTCACAAACCTCTAATAATAGCCCGCTAAGCCCAAGAAGCTCCTAATGTCCGACGGGGTCAATGGTCTAGGCCAATTTTTAAGCATATCGATCTTCTTACGATCCACCTTAATACCATCCCCCAATACCATATGACCTAGGAAGGCAACCTCCCTCAACCAAAATTCACACTTTTCATATTTAGCATTCAATTTCTCCTCCCTCAATCTTTGCAACATAACCCTCAAGTGAGCCCTATGCTCCTCCTCACCATGAGAATAGCTCAAAATGTCATCAATATAGACAACAACAAAGGAATCAAGGTAAGTTTAAATACTCTATTCATTAGGTCCATAAAGATGGTCGGCACATCGGTTAACCCAAAAGACATTACCACAAATTCATAATTCCCATACCTAGTCTAAAAGGCCGTCTTGGGAATATCACACTCCCTCACTTTCACTTGATGATACCCAGACCAAAGATCAATCTTAGAGAAATGGCTAGTGTCACGACCTAAAATTCAGGTGTGATGGCACTCGTCTTTTCCCACCAAGACAAGTTAGCCTACAACCCAGCTATAACATTAAAATACGGAATTATAATGGAAATAAAAGTTCAATTTAATAAAAAAACCCAAAGCCTGGTTGTTAGGTGCACAAGCTTCAAATGTATTATAATAAATTTGAAAGAAAACACAAGTATCAAATGATATTGTCTCTGGAATAGAACAAAATCATGAACAAGAGTAAGAAGTCAGCTGGGATAGCAAACAGCTACCTCTCACAATCTCAGTAGAAAGCCATAGACAAGGAAGAGTAAACAGTATCACAATGATCCGGCTCATAACCTATAAAAATGCTATAGCAAGGGGTGAGTACCAAATACGTGGTACCCAGCAAGTGAACTAATAAATAGAAAGTTAAGTAATATAGAGTACTGGTGCCCCCAACACTCCAACCAACCACCCCAACTACAATCTAATTCATAACCTTCACAATTATACCATCCAAAAATTCTACGATTAAAGCCTATGATAGTATAATCCTTATTTATCCCACTTTTAAGTTATAGGAAAAAATTCTACAATTTATTAAGTCCTCGCTAATTCATCAAGTGTCATTAAATCAATACCAAACTAATTGTGTAAGGACATAAACAAGTCAATGATATAATGAATAACCAATCTCAATAGCACTCCATATAATCATAACAAACTAGAGCATTATGGGATGAAGATGAATGACATGAGATGTAATGCAATGAAATGCAATGTCACGTAGAATGATGCATGTCTATCCTACTATATACATCTGCTGATCATAAACATGCCTCAATAAGAACACATAGTGGCCACATATGGACCATGTATCTATCACGGTGCACGACACGTCCCTCGAATCCTAGTATTCATCGTGGCCCATGACACGTCCCTCGAATCATAGTAAACTTTGTATTTCTCATTCTTTTTTATTAGCCAGAACCATTTTCTTTTGGTTTTCCATTACTTTTGTTGGACCATCCAGCAAACACATACCAATGCACAATAATCATGTTCATAGAAATAAAATATGCAAGATGCCCATGCAAATTCATATATCAATAACAAATAATCACTATTTTACATATAATAAACCT
>JAOTQJ010000099.1:9059141-9071510 GCA_025642045.1 Solanum sejunctum | reverse complement strand
ACCCACCCCAACAAAAAAAAAAAAAAAACAGTAAGCACTTTTTAATTTTAAAGAAATTTTACCTGAAAAATTCAGCAAAGATTTCTCGATTTCAAAAGGAGTTTGATGACTCTTAAGCTAGAAAGCTAAAATTCAAAAATGTTTTTTTAAAAACTTTTTTGTCCAAGAAAGCTTTAAAGCCTTCTTCGGAAAGTCACCATATAATTGAGATTTCGTGTTATTACACTCTTTGACATGTTTGACAGGCCAAGTAATTAATTACTTGACAAGACAGGTTTTATTGAAGGAGTATAATTACACATGTCAATTTCCAGAGACAGTAAGGAATTGGTATGACTACATCATGTAATTAAATGAAACTTTTTTTTAAAAAAAAATTTCCTTTTATTTTTTATTATTTAAATTTTGTTTATTTTTAATATTTTATATTTTTTTATTATTTATTGTTTATTCTCTTCTCGTTCTCAATTTTTACTACTTCATGTAATTTCATGTAATTTTTATAATGTGTTTCGTTTCTTTAATATTACTAATATTTATAATACTAAAATTTTTGTCCAAAATGCATTTTCTGATGTTCATCAAAATTTTGTACTTTTAGTTTTATATTGATTTAATCAAAATATACTAATTGAAAAGTATTAATAAATTTTTATAATATTAGTTAGATATATATATTTACTAACTAATATATTTTCAATGACAACATATATCTTAAATACTTAATTTAATATTATTTAAAAATATCCTTATTTTCTTAAATATAAAATTTTAATTTTAGATAGTTAATTTTTATTTTTAAAATTTAATATAACCTTATAATTACATTTATACAACCAAATAACACACATGTAATTACAGTATAGTGGCAAACAAACAGATCACTTAATTACTAGGTTGTATAATTACCAGGTGATATTTTCAAATAGACCCTTATAATGATTTTTATATTTTTGTTATAAACATATTTTATTTATGGTGAATATCTATTATGTGGATTCTTTTAAGAGTTAAGAATCTTACTTGAAGACTAATTTAGTTTCTTACTTGGAGACCAAGTTAGTTTTTCCCCTATAAATATAATAGTTTTCTTCACTGTAATATATATCTGAATATTATTCAAGAACAATAATAAATCTTCTCTTTTCTCCCCTACTTTATTCTTTGTATGATTTTATGCTTTCATAACATGTTATCAGTACGAGACTCTACCAAAGAGTGAAGGTTAAGGTTCAAGATTTATATATTATTTAATTATTTATTTATTTTATCTTTATTGATATGACTAACCTTAAGAAATTTGAGTTCATCGCCCTTCATAGTTTAGACAAGAACTACCCTTCATGGGTGTTGGATGCTATGTGTCTTAAGACACCATTAAGATAAAAATAAAACATCAAAACAAAACTGTGTTAAAGTGATGATATTCTTGTGTCATCATCTTGATGAATTTGAAAATATGAATATCTCATAGTTAAAGATGTTGGGTTCAAGCCCCATCAGTTTATGGCGTAAGACACCTTTATATAGATAAGACGTTGGGTTCAAGTCCCAATACACCATATTAATGATATAATGATGACTAAAGCAAAATAATATAATGTGCTTTTGCTGAAAAGTCATTAAATATGTTCCATTGAAATGCTCTATTCTCTAAAATGAATGTGATAGCAGTGCATAATGTCTGAAAGAAGACAAGTGATTGAATAATGCACATGAACATGAAATAAGGTACTAACCTATCATAAATTAATATGCTAAGATGATTGTGTTCCATTCATGAAGAATGAGAACTTTTGATAATGATTTGAATTATAGAAAATTCAAATGGACATTCATTAAAGAACCTAAAAATTCTTTTAAATGGTGAATTTTCTTATACTGCTTATTATCAAGGCAAGTTGATTGTGAGACCATCACCAACGAAAGTTGGGATTGAGTCTCCTGTGTTTTTAAAATATATATATATGAAGATATTTGTGGACCTATTCACCCTCCTATGGGACTTTTAGATATTTTATGATCCTAATAGATGTTTCATCTAGATGGTCTCATGTGTGCCTATTGTCATCTCGTAATTTGACATTTGCAAAATTATTGGCACAAATAATATGATTACGGACACAATTTCTTGACAATCAAATTAAGTCCATTCGCCTTGATAATGCTGGAGAGTTTTCATCCCAAGTATTTAATGACTATTGTTTATCCATTGGGATAAGAGTTGAACATCCTGTTGCTCTTGTTCATACTCAAAATGGTATTGCTGAGTCATTAATTAAACACTTGCAATTGATACCAAGATAATTACTTATGAAAACTAGATTTTCCACTTTTGTACGGGGACATGCAATTTTGCGTACTGCAATACTTATTTGTCTCAGATCGATAAATTATCATAAGCATTCTCCATTACAACTAGTTTTGGTCAAAAACCTAATATCTCCCATTTAAAATTTTTTGGATGTACTGCATATGTGCCTGTGGCCCGTTCGTCATCATGTGATATGTAAAATAGATGCATCTATAAAATAATCACATGTACATTTATTATCAACCTGAAGTTTGACATTCGTAAAATTATTTGTGCAAGATAATCTTAGGTTGATTATTGTTATAATTCATTTTTCACATATTGTGGGCTTCAAAATTCTTGTTACTTTTTTGGCCTGTATTCAAATTTTGATAGTGCTTGCATTAGATTTTATCTGTATTTCTTGTCCGAATTCTGTTATATTTGTAGCTCTTGCTCCGATTATTGTTAGATATTTGTATTTCTAGTTGCTTTCTGTTTTCTTGCTACCTGGTACTTTCTGCTTGTAGTGCTGGGTAGTTGTTACATATTGCTGGTTACATATTGATTGTGGATTGTATAGCATATTATTTTGGGGTATCTTCCTATTGTTGGTAGTTTTCTAGTTGTTTACTGTTTTACTTGTATACTCGCTAGATTGTTTACTGTTTTACTTGCATTTTTTTGGATTTTGTAGCTTAGAGAGTTTGTAGTTCTTATTTACTGGTGTCGGGACCTCATGGTGGACTAGGGTCATGTCATTGGTCACAGTCAGGGGATAGGGGTAGGGATGGTAAGGGAGACACGGGGTTATTCAAGCTAAGGGTCGGGTCATGGAATATAGGATCACTTACAAGGAAATCCATAGAGCTAGTGAAGTGTCTTAAAAGGAGACATATTAATATAGCATGTGTCCAGGAGACCAGGTGGGTAGGCACCAAGGCTCGAGATGTGGATGGTTTTAAGCTATGGTACTCGGGTGGTTCTAGGGATAGGAATGGTGTGGGTATCTTTGTAGACGAGGATCTGAGGAAGTATGTGGTTGAGGTTAGGAGGGCTAATGAGAGGATGATGTTTATCAAACTCGTGGTTGGTAGACATGTGGTGAACGTAGTTAGTGCATATGCACCCCAAGTAGGCCTAGATGAGGAAGTCAAAAGGCTCTTTTGGGAGGATCTGGATGAGGTTGTGTGAGACATACCAGAGACAAAAATTTTTTTATTGGAGGTGACTTTAATGAGCATATCGAGGCAACTACTAACAGGTTTGAAGGTGTTCATGGAGGCTTTGATTTTGGTGAGAGAAATGGAAATGGGACATCTCTATTGGATTTTGCCAAAGCCTTTGAGTTAGTAATTGCTAACTCATGTTTTCCAAAGAGGAAAAACCACTTGATTACCTTTCGTAGTATGGTAGCTAAGACTCAGATAGATCACCTACTTCTACGAAAGGGCGATAGAAGCTTATGTAAGAATTGCAAGGTTATTCCAAGTGAAAATATTTTCACTCAACATAGGGTTTTAGTGATGGATGTAGAGATCAAGAGAGAAAAGAAGAAGAAGGTTATGTATGCCCAACCTAGGATTATATGGGGAGGCATTACTCCTGTCCTTTCTCGCGAGATGGAAGAAAGTTGAGAAACTTAAAGGCGTGGAGTAGTGAAGGTAATGTGAACAGCATGTGGGACACGACTGCTGGTTACATAAGAAAGGTAGCTACCGAGGTACTAAGGGTTTCGAGAGGGATCTTTGGTGGACGTCAGGACGATTATTGGTGGAATGATTAAGTCCAGGGTAAAGAAAAAGATAAGAAGGTCGCTTACACAGAGTGGTTAGAGTGTAGGGATGAGGATGAAAAGCAAAAGCTTAAGGTAATCTATAAGTCGGCCAAGTCAAAAGCGAAGATGGCGATGACGAATGCTAAGTCAGCAGCATTTGAGCGCCTTAATGAGGAGTTAAGTGATAAAGATGGGGATGAGAGATTGTATAGACTCATTAAAATAAGAGAAAGGAAAGCTCACAACGTGGACCAAGTGAAGTGCATCAAGGATGAGGAGGGCGAGGTGTTGGTGGATGACACTTCCATTAAATTAAGGTGGCGAACTTACTTTCATAAACTCTTAAATGAAAAAGGAGATAGAGATATTGAGCTAGGTGAGTTGGCACACTCGAAACCCATCATAATTTTGGCTATTGCAGGGGGTTCAGAGTTGAGGAGGTAAGACGAGTTATTAGTAGGATGAACAGGGGAAAGGCGATTGGGCCCGATGAGATTTCGGTAGACTTTTGGAAGAACATGGTCAAGGATGGCATTGAGTGGTTGACTAAACTGTTCAATGCTATTATGAAAATTGCCAAGATACTTGATGAATGAAGTAGGAGTACAATGGTTCCATCATACAAGAATAAGGGAGACATTCAGAACTGTAACAATTGTACGGGTATCAAGTTGTTAAGCCACACTATGAAGGTCTGGGAGAGAGTAGTGGAGATAAGGGTGCGAAGAGTAGTATCTATCTCGGTGAATCAATTTGGATTCATGCCGGGGCGGTCGACTACTGAAGCAATTTATCTTGTTCGAAAGTTAGTAGAGAGATATAGGGAAAGGAAGAAGGACCTTCATATGATGTTCATTGATCTCGAGAAGGCATACGACAAAATCCCAAGAGATGTCTTATGAAGGTGTCTAGAGGTGAAAGGTGTCCCAGGGGCTTATATCAGGGCGATTAAGGACATGTATGATGGAGCCAAAACTCGAGTAAGAATGGTGGGAGGAGACTCAGAGTATTTCTATTGAGATGGGACTCCACCAAGGATCTGTGTTGAGCCTTTTCTTATTTCCCTTGGTGATGGATGAGCTGACGCGATCTATCCAGGAGGAGGTACTATGGTGTATGCTATTTGTAGATGATATAGTACTGATTGATGAGACTCGAACTAAAGTTAATGATAGATTGGAGGCCTGGAGACATGCCTTGGAGTCCAAAGGATTCAGATTGAGCAGGACCAAAACTGAATACTTGGAGTGCAAATTCAGTGTTGAGAGGGATGAAGCAAACTTTGATGTGAGGCTTGCCACTCAACCTATCCCTAAGAGCGACAACTTTAAGTATCTGGGGTCCATCATCCAGAGTAGTGGCGATATCAATGATAATGTTATACATCGTATTGGGGCAGCATTGACTAAATGGAGGCTTGCCTCTAGAGTATTGTGTAACAAGAAGACAGAAGTCGTTCAATGAAAAAATTGCCTTTCAGACTTCGATAGTGTTATCCTATTGATGACACTGTCATCATTAGATACCACCTAAACTCAAAGGTAAGTTTTACAGAATGATGGTTAGACCATCGTTGATGTATGGAGTAGAGTGTTAGCCAATTAAAAAGGCATATGTTCAGAAAATACATGTCAAGAGATGAGGATGCTGAGATGGATGTGTGGTCACACTAGGAGTGACAAGGTTAGGAATGAGACCATTCGGGAGAAGCTTGAGGTGGCCCCGGTGGCCGAAAAGATGAGAGAAGCGAGAATGCGATGGTTTAGACATGTACAGAAAAGGAGTACTAATGCTCTTACTAGGAGATGTGAGAGGTTGGTTTTAGAAGATACTCGGAGGGGTAGAGGTAGACCGAAGAAGTACTGGGGGAGGTGATTAGACATGATATGTCGAAACTTGATCTCACTGAGGACATAACCGTGAATAGAAAGAAGTGAAGGTCGCGAATTAGAGTAACAGGCTAATGGTAGGGTCAGGTATTTTTTTGTCATATGTTCGTATTACCTGTCGTACTATGTGTTAGTTTTATCTTATTTACATAATGTCGTTATTAGTCGCTATTTCCGTTCTCTTCCTTCTCTTTTTGTCATATCTAGTTCTTTCTACTTATGAATTTTGAGATGAGGGTTCCTAGGAAACAACCTCTTTACTTCTATGGTAGTGATAAGGTTTGCATACATTCTACCCTCCCCAGACCCCACTTGTGAAATTCTACTGAGTATGTTGTTGTTGTTGTTGTTATAATCTAGTTAAGAGCATAATTTTGAGAATACGTAATCAAGATAATTCATCTTGAAAATATTGATAAATATTCAAGCTGATTGACGCTAAATTCCCCAGATAAATGGTCAATCATTACTTATGAGAACAAAACTTCATGGTCTAAAATATGACAAATTATAGATAAAGATATGCATCGATCTAATACATGATCAATTTTCTCCTCAATTGATTTATGGTCATGGACCATATAATATCCATCTAATAATTTTGATATGTGGTGTATAATTAATAAATATATCATGATGCATAAAAGATGAATTCTCCAAGATAGGTGAGAATATATGTTAGTTTGTCTAACATAAGGGGGAGATAATGATAGACTAAGAATTTAAATGCTCTTATAGAATGTCCCTGAAGGACAAAATCTATGACATGCATGAAACATGCAAGTGATCCCAAATAAGATAATTCTTGAAAAGGAGCAAATGATCCAAAAATAATTATAATAAAAAGGTAATATGCTCATGAAGAGCTTATGACATAACACTTCATGAAACCTCATGAGAGGGGTAGATACCTGAAAATAATGAAGTGATGAGATCTCAACAAGTATTGTCACGTTTCAATCATCAAAACAGATATTTTGTCGATGATATCTTTAATACAATATAGCGCAATATTGTAAAAGATTATAAACATTTAAGCTCTACGGTATATTAAAGTATGCTCTAATTATCAAGTGGAATGATGCATCTTGGTAAGAGAAAGCTTCTTTGACTTGCAATCTAGACACTAGAAAACGTCATGCATTTAATATTGAATATTGCCACTAGACTAAATTAATATGAAAACATTTGAAGGATTTGAAATGCATGAAACATTTATAAGTTCTTGAAAAACTTATTTATAATCCTCATATTGATTAATAAATAAAAAATCTTTCATATTGTTATGCAAGTTGATAACTTGAAGAATTTTTCAAAGGCAATAGATTGTTTGCTTAAAGAAATTGAAGTGAAGAACTTGCAAAAAAATGCTTTGATCCTAAAGGGAGGATTCATAAAGGAGATAGAAAAGAACATGTCGCTAAAACTTTTCTATACACGTAAGTTCCAAAAAAATGGTGATATAAATGTGCAACAAATTCGTTCAAGTGAGAATGTAGTTGATTTGTTCACCAAGTATCTACCAACTACAACTTTCAAGAAGATGGTACACAAGATTGAGATGTAAAGATTCGAGTCCTTGTATTGATGTTCTAATCAGGGGAGTTTATAAGTAATGTACTCTTTTTTCCTTACAAGGTTTTGTCCCATTTAAAGAGGCATCAAATAATGCGTATTATTAGATATGTGTATTCTTTTTCCTTCGCTAGAATTTTTTTCCACAAGGTTTTATCTAGTAGGATTTTAACGAGGCACATAATTTAGCAAAATAGATATTCAAGGGAGAGTGTTATAAACATATTTTACTTATGGTGAATGTCTATTATGTAGATTCCTTTTAAGAGTTAGGAATTCTACTTAAAGACTAATTTAGTTTTCTTACTTGGAGATCAAGTCAGTTTTTTCCCTATAGATATAAGAGTTTCTTTCACTGTAATATATATCTGAATATTATTCAAGAGCAATAAGAACTTAAATTTGCCTCCCTTTTTTCCCCCGAGTTTCAAAGGCTATTTTTTTAATACATCTAAGATACAACTATTTTCTAAAGAAAGGGCCAGATCTGCGACTTACCCGCAAAGAGCCATAGACCCGATAAAAGCCCTAGAGTTAACTATATATATAAGTTTGCTTCCGTTATTTCTTTCTGTTCATCTGAAATTCAACCAAATTCACTGAATATCTTTACAGTTCTAATTCAATATCAATATGCACGTACAATTTCCACTGAAACACGTATTCTTATCAGTATCTTTTCACAATTTGCTGGATTTTGATTTAAATCAAATATGCTTTTGTTGTTGTTTTTTTCAAAAATATAATTTTTCCAATTTTTGTTTGGTACTTTTTTGAAGTGTCGGTATGTGTGCTTATGTTTATATATATGTTTTTTTAAAAAAAAATTATAATGATGCATTTTGTGATGTGTTGAAACACAATTATTGGGAAGGAGGTTTATTGATTGACTTAATATATATGCCTGTTATTATTGGGGAATTGATTTTGCAATTGCTACTTGAACTACTTTATAGATATTTATGTAAAATTGGCTAATTTTCTGAATTTTGATGAACTGTTGGATGTAACTTTTTTGTTTATCAGGAATCAGGGATTTGAAAGTTTTATCTTGTTTCAGTTCTTCTTGAATAGTACATAATTTGAAACTACAAGTAGAATTCACTGGGGAGAAAGAAGCTTGTGCATGAAGAGGAGAGTCTTGACTCAGCAAGCAGGGTAGTGGGGGTGGGGGAAAGTCAAAGAAGAAGATTAGGGTGATGGATGATGACGAATACTCTGTTGGGACTGAATTGTCTGAAGAGATGGTTCTGAAAAACAAAGTTGAGGTTGTCCCAGAGATTAGTAAGAAGAGAGGTAAGAAGGGTAAGAAGTCGAGGGCTCGAGAGGAGGAGGATAACAAAATAGAGGAAAAACTTGTTAGGAAAAAGGAGGAGGATGAGATAAAGAAGTTGGGAAGCAGTGAAAAGAATCTTACTAAGCAGGTTGGTGGAGGAGGGAAGTCAAAGAAGAAGAATGTGGCCAATGATAATGATGAGTACTCTATAGGGACTGAAATATCTGCTAAGCCTAGGATTGAGGTAGTGGAATCAGCGCCAACAGTGGCATTTGGTAAGAAAAAAAGTAAAAGGGGGAAAAAGGGTGGGGTGAACATATCTGATTATGGAATTCTTGGACAGGATGGTGATGATGAAGACATGTCAGGTTTGCCAAGGGATAGGGATGGAGTGGCTGGTGATAGTGACCAAGAAGCTGAAAGTGTTCCTCCCTTACTAGAAAAATGAAGAATTTGAAGCTGGGCAGTGAAAATTTGTCTATTACATCTGTGTTTCATGCCATTGATGATGAGGACAACAAAATTGGGCAGCTGTCTGAGGAAGATGAAAAGCCAGCAGTTGGGAGTACTGGCATTTCTTTTAGTGCTGCCCTTCTTAATGAAGAAAATGATACGGAGACAGAGGCAGTTGAAGAAGATGATACACCAGGAATTATTTTTTCAGGTAAAAAGAAGTCATCTAAGAAAAAGAGTAAAAGTGCATCTAGCACAATAGACACTGTTGTCGAAAATAACTCAACTAATGTTGTTGATCAATGTCAAGCTAGCCTAGGGGTTAATTGGGAAGATGTTGATGATAGTAGAGGAAAAAAGCAGACAATTGATGTCTCAGAATCATCAAAGAACAAAACCAAGAAAAAGAGGGGTGGTCGTACTCTTCAAGAAGATGAGGATGAGATCGACAAGATTCATGCAAAGCATGGTGAAAGTCCAACAGTTCTTGCTCTTGCTCATGTTTCTCTTCCACAAGAGGAGAAAAGTCAAGTTGTCTCAGTTAGGAGATGATATAGGGGAAAGAGAAGCAGTTGAGGAAGGAGCTGTGGAGTCTACTGCGAAGAAGAAGAAGAAAAAGAAGAAGGAGAAGGAGAAAGAGAAAAAGAAAGCTGCAGTAGCTATCTCTGAGATGGATGACAAGCAGGAAGTAACAAAGAATGATACCAAAGGAAAATTGGAAAATTAAAAACAGTCAAAGCAGGTTAGGGAGATGCAAGAGAGACTTCACAAAATGAAGGAAGCTGAAGAAAGGAAGAAGAGGAAAGATTACGAACGGAAGAAGAAGAACGCCTTCGAGTGGAAGAACTAGAAAGACTTGTAGAGGAGAAAAAGTGCTTGAAAAAAGAGAGGGAGAGGGAAAAGCTCTTGAAGAAAAAACAAGAAGGAAAATTGCTTACTGGAAAGCAAAAGGAAGAAGCTCCAAGATTAGAAGCAATGAGAAAGTAATTTCTCGCTAGTGGTGGGGATTTGCCACTCTCAACTGGGGAGAGTAGAAAAGAGGCAACCAAACGGCCCATTTACCAATCAAAGAAATCAAAGGCACAAGCTAAGGCTAATGGCAAAGTCTGGGAAGAGTCTGGTGAAAGCACAGAAATGCAAGAAAATCAGTAGGACATTATCTCTAAGGTTGATCCCATGGAACATGAGGAGGTTGAGGATATAGATTTTGGAAGTGCAGAGGAGAAGTCAGAAGTAGCTGATGCTAAAGAAACAGAATTGAAGAAGAGGAAAATGATTAGGAATGGGATGCGAAAAGTTGGGATAATGCTGATCTTAAGCTACCAGGAAAGAGTGCTTCTAAAGATGAAGAGCTAGATTAAGATCCCCAGCCCATCATGAAGAGAGAGATTAAGGTTGCAAAGTCCATTGCGAGTGATGCAGGGCTACTGTTTGTTGCTGCCAAGTCTATAATTCCTACTCAAAAAGAGGTTGCGAGTATACTAGCTGTCACTAAGAATATTGTGTGTAAGAAAAGGGAGCCTGATTGTAACACCCCACACCTTGCACTACTAGTACAATTCAAATAAAACATTACATAGTTTGGTCAAATTAGCGCTAATTTTCAAAAGTGCTTGAATCTTGTGTTAACGGGCTATATGTGCATCTAACGCTTAGGAGGGTCGAGTGTATACATGTTTTGTGTCGAATTGAGTAGATTATGGCCTTAAATGAAGTAAGAGAATTGAGGTGCTTGTAGGACTTAGGAAGCTAGCAGGTGAATCACCTACTTGCTTAGCTTAAATTTGCAAGCTAAACGAAGACAAAGTTTGATGTTGAATTTGTCCAAGTTCGACTATGAATAAAGTTCGTATTAAGGGTGTAACTTTAGCCCATGTTTTAGCATCATAAATGGGCTATATTATTAGCCCAAGAAGTATAACTAAAAGGGTCCAAAGACATCACAAGTTCTTGGATACTTTAGGCCCAACCCAAGTGAGCAAGAAAGCTGAAAATAGACAACTCAAGTCCAACCAATTTGGAGCCCCAAAAAGGTCCAAATGAAAGGAAAAAGGAGCTGCATCACCTACTTGGTGAAATAAGGCTGAGAATTCCTCATTAGGTCGGCCAAATCACACTATAAAAAGGGGTCAAAGCAGCTCCCAAAAGTCATTTCTCAACTTGACCTCACAAAAATCAGATTGCTCTCTCTACTTTCTCTCAACTTTTCTCAATGTTCTAAAGCAGCTAAAAGGGACTTCCAGGGTTCTTAGATAATCCCTACACCTTGAATTAAGTGGTAAGTAAGTTTACACATATGTTTAGTATGGTTTTATTATGAAAAACAAGAAGTATATGCTAATATGTTAGTGCTGGAAAATCTGGGCAGATTTTGTGCTGAAGTTGTTGTACCTTTTCCTTTTGTTTTGGTGATTTCTCTATGGTTTGTGAGTTGTATTATGAAGAGAACTTGGTGTTTTTAACATGGGTTGAGTTATAAACATCACCCTAAAGTTGTTGCCCTGACTTTGGTTTCATTTAACAAGCGCGTTGTATTGTGTTATCTTAAGCATCATATTGATTGGAACTTGCAAGCTGTTGTATATAAAGCTATTAGCTCACGTCCTTAATGACTTCTTAAGTGCTGTTATAAGACTGTTTTAGGTCTGTTTATATGTGTAAATGTTGCTGGAACAGTTTGGTTAAAGTTGGAATAGGTTTGGAGTTGTCGACATCGAAATGTAGAGAAGGGAGGTAACGTTATGCTGTCTATTTTTAGGTTGTGTAGAATTGATATGTGTTGTACTTTGTGGGTTGTTGTAAGGCTGTTATGGCATCAAAACAGGCTGGTCATGAAGTGTATGTGTGAATATGTGTTGGAAAGTACGATTAGAGACGTAGAGATTGGAAGAATACGCTCAGGTTTATAAATACCCGCTTGTTGTCCATGTGTTGTTTTGTTATGTGATTGGACTGCCAAGGTGAATTTATTGGCTACTAATGCTAGTTTTATCACCTACTATCTTATAAATAAGTATTTTAAGGAAGGGAAGGTTATCTCGAGGTAGTAACGAGGTCATACAACGAGGTATGTAAGGTTACTTGATTTCGTATCACTTGGCATGAA
>JAOTQJ010000099.1:9015355-9046120 GCA_025642045.1 Solanum sejunctum | reverse complement strand
GGTTGATGGACACTTATCGTTGCTCCTCTGACCTCTTCTCTTGTCACTTTGCATAGGCTCTAATCGTGTTACAAGTTTCTCAGCCCTATCATCAAGTCTTTGTATTGCCATCGGATGATGGTCCACTTTCTTATTTCCCTTGATGACATCAAACTTCATTTGTTATATAATACCTTCTTACCTTCTTCATTTGTTATCAAGCATATGTTTGATCCTTGAGAGTTCATCGGTGATGCATTGTTGGTGTGGTAACCTGAGTCAATAGGGAACACTCTCCTTTTTGGTAGCACTTGGGGTTCCCTTAGATGCACTAGTGGATGTCACTATTTGATTTTGAAGTGGCATTATCAACTTTAAATCATGTAATTTGAGTAAAAGGAGGCTTGGGTATAATGGGTAAAAGGAACCCGTGAAAGAAACCGATATACCTCAGACATTAAGCTCCTTGAAATTATGTTGAGAAAGAATGAAAACTTGGAAGTGGGTCTTGGAATCCAAACTTGTTCTTGGGTTTCCTTGGAATGACTATTGGGGTCTTGGTGGAGGCTCTTAAGAGAATTGAGAGAGTATTTGAGATGAGAGTAATGAGTTTGATACTTTGGAATAGTGTTTAGGTCTTTTAGGAAGGTTAAGATAGCCTTGGAAGTCTAAAAAGGGTATTAGAGTAATTAAAATTTACAAAGACCCCATTAGCAAACAGATGGAAAAATTGGCAAAGTGTCATCTCAGTGGAGACTGACTTGTCTTGTGGCTCTCCACGTGTCTTGTGGAGTGCCATGAGACAAGACTTAGCCTCAAAATTGAATTGGAACACTTGAGAAAAAAATTAGCATCCTCGTCACTTTGATGGACCACTTCATGGGCTGTGTGGTGCATCATGACCCATTTAGTTATCGATTGCACCATACTTAGACAAGAAAATGTGGCTAGGCCACTTCACACCCCAGCCCCACTAGCCATCAGCAGTCACACAGCCAGTCAAGGGCACCTGTGGCACCTCTTTTAGCCAAAATCTCCCCTCATGTCAACCTTGCCGCTCTTGCACACACCCACAAACCTCCACACAGTGAGTGGCTAGCCACATGGCCCGTGCCACTGGCTGTGTCACATTACTTAGGCCATAAATGTCCTTTTCCAGCCCTAAGCCAACCAAATGGCCCATCACACACCTCACTGGTCATCAAGTTGTCCGTTCGGCACCATTGCACAAGAGGGTCTTATGAAAACAATTAAACTCTTTAATCCGACATCAGAATGAGGTAAGACCAAGTGTGTTGCAAAACTAACTTAAAGAGCATCTCATCCCTTAGGTCAAAAATAGACTTTTCTAGCCCCAAGACATCCAAACGGTATGTCCAAAGTAACACTACCTATTAAACTATTCGTGTGACATAACTGTGCAGGAGGGTCTCACGAAAACAGTCATAACTCCCTCATGTGACCTTAGAATGAGATGAAACTAAGTGCTTTGGAAAGATAACTCAAAGGGATTTCTTTTGACATGTCGTGGGCCACCCAGTTCTAAGTGAGTTAAAAGGTATACTCATTTAAATTCGACCCTTTCATGAACCATCACCCAAAACTCAACTCTTAGGGAAGTCTTGGACTTTTCTAGGTACTAAGAGTCTCCCATGAATCAAATACACCCCCAAACTAACCAAACGAGGCTTGAAACATGGATACATAAGCACAGAGTTATGGGGTGTCATAATATCTCCCCTTTGGGAATGTTTGTCCTCGAATGTAAAAGAAATGTGTATGAGAGACATGAATAAGATAACTTCAGCCCACATAAGGATGTAAAATTGCACTTAAACACCATTTTAAAATCTCAACATAAGTGTAAAAATCATCATGATCTTGTCAACATAAACGTGAATACATACAAATGATATAGGGGCTGAAACATGAGACTTGGAATCAAATGAAGCACTTAGTCATTATTTAGGCTTGATTAAAGTGAATGAGGTATGAATAGCGCTCCCATAAGATCGCTTCGGCTTCCTTGGAGATACCTTTGACTTGATGGTCCTTTCAACATGGCCTTAATGAACACCACATCCTCATTAATCAACTTTTCCACAGATCTATCCAACACCTCTACCCGAACCTTCCCCTAGGCCAACTTGTCCTCCATATCACCCACAATTTCAAAGAGTGCTATAGCACTAGAGTCACGAACACATCCCATCCACCTAGAAGCATAAAGAACCAGACGAACCATATCTACATTCATAGGCAATCGCCGAACTAATGCAACCTTACCAACCTCCCTATACACTCTATAAGGACTCATAATCCTCAATTTAATTGTCAACCTTAAACACTCCTAGTACACTTGGTACCATACACCGCCATCTCCACCTTGGGAGACAACCTCTACTCTATTATCTTTACTCATAACTTCCAATTCTAATAAGATGAAATCAAGGCCTTGCCTAAACTAGACTGTCCAACCAAAGCAATTTGGAATCACCAAGAACACTATATTACCATTCACAACTTCCTTCAACCTAACTCCCTATCAATCCAACTGACGGACACCACTAGTCACCTCTTGACCATTATTACCACCATGTTAGGCTACCCATAGGCACCCTACTTAGAGGATCAACCGCAACACTAGCCTTACCAGGAAAAACTAATGCACACTCATGCCATAATCATTAAGGAGCTCTAACCACCTTGTTGTTACCCACCATTCACACTTAACATATTTATCAAATAACCTCTCATTTCTCAAGACTTACAACACTACCCCCAAATGTTTCACATACCCTAGATAAATCAATACGTCAATACTACAGACCACCACAAACATGCCAAGGTAGTGTTTTAAGACCCTATTCATGAAACCCACAAACACAACCAAGGCACAAGCCAACCATACAACTCCACCAATATTCAAAAACTCACTCTTAGCCCAAAAAGACACTTAGGGATAACACCTACACTCATCCTAAAATGGGGAAAAACCCAAACTAAGGATCAATTTTGGAGAAGTGCCTAATCCATTATAGTTGGCCAAATAGATCCACCGACCCAAACCATTGTATTAAAACCTTATGGGTCCTACACTACTCGAAAGCATGCTATGCAAGTAGCTCAAACTACCCGAAGACCTCCAACCCATCAAGATAAGTTCAACCAAGATGACAAGACAAGGATTTATGCAATAAGAACATAGGGCAACCTTTAGATAATAATTGCACCTTAAGACAAGAACAAACTTACCCCTTCACAACAACTTTACAAGCGCCCACTCAAGGACAGGCTATTAGGGAACTCAGGATCCAAATCTATTGCTCCTACGACCTATGAAGGCACAACATACATGCAACCATTCCATCCCTATAATGATATCACAACCCACTATGCGAACTCTAACAAGCTACAAAGTAAGACCTAATGCAGTACAAACCCGGATCAATACCTATGAACTTTCTAGCAATAATATACCCAATAAAAGGATAAACACCAAAGCTCCACACAAGCAACATACATCAAAACCCATCCTCAAATTTTATAATAGATCAAAGAGTTATAGCTTAAAACAGAGCAAAACAGTCACAATTTCATATAGCTTTAACATAGTGTGCAGTGAATTTCATAATAAGAAAGACCCATTTGTAAATCAACTTTAAATCATGCAATTTGTGTAAAAAGAGGCTTGGGTATAATAGGTGAAAGAAACCCATGAAAGAAACCCACATACATTAGACTTTAAGCTCCTTGTAAATTAGTTGAGAAAGAATGAAAGCTTGGAAGTGGGTCTTGGAATCCAAACTTGTTCTTGGGTTTCCTTGGAATGACTATTGGGGTCTTGGTGGAGGCGCTTGAGAGAATTGAGAGTGTAGTTGAGATGAGAGTAATGAGTTTGACTCTTTGGAATAGTGTTTAGGTCTTTCAGGAAGGTTAAGACAACATTGGAAGTCTTAAAAGGGCATTGGAGTAATTAAAATTTATAAAGATGCAATTAGTGAACGGATGGAAAAATTGGCAATATGTCATCTTACTGGAGACATGACTTGTGTTTTGGCACTCCATGAGTCATGTGGAGTGCCGTGAGAATAGACTTAGCCTCAAAATTTCAATTGGAACGCTTGAGAAAAAGTTAGCGTCGTCGTCACTTTGACGGACCACTTCACAGACCATGTGGTGCTTCACGGTCTATTTAGTGGTCCGTTGCACTACATTTAGACATGTAAATATGGCCAAGCTAATTTAATCCATAGATGCACAAGCCATCAGCCCTTACACGACTAGTCAAGGGCACCCGTGGCACCTCCCTTAGCCAAAATCTCCCCTCATGCTAGCCTTGACCTTCTTGCACGCCACCACACCCCTCTACATAGTGAATGGCTAGCCACACGGCCTGTCCCACTACTTGTGTCACATTACTTATGCCAAATATGGCCTTTTATAGCCCAAATCCATCCAAACGGCCTATCACACACCTCACTAGTCGTCAAGCTCTCAGTTTGGCACCACTGTAGAAAAGGTTCTCTCGAAAATGATCAAAACTCCTTCATCCAACATCGAAATAAGGTGAAACCAACTGCACTGCAAATATAACGTAAAGCTATTTCCATTACTTAGGCCATAAATGGCCTTTTCCAACCCCAAGAAGTCCAAACATCCTGTCTAAGCCAATACTGCCCATCAACCTGTTCGTGTGACATCACTGCACAGGAGGGTCTCATAAAAACTATCATAACTCCCTCATGCGAACTTAGAATGAGGTGAAACTAAGTGAGTTAGAAATATAACTCAAGGGTATTGCATTTGACATGTTGCAGGGCCACCCATTTCTAAGAGTGCTAAAAGTTGTGCATATTTAAATTTGACCCTTCCACAAACCATCACCCCAAACTCAACTCCTAGGGAAGTCTTCAACTCTTCTAGGTACTAGGAGTCTACCATGAACCTAATACACCCTCAACCTAACCAAAATGAGGCTTGAAACATGAATACATAAGATCATAGAGTTACGGGGTGTCATACTTAACGTAGCTCATAAAGGTAAGGGTCAACCTAGTTAGGGTACTCCAACCCATCCAAGACCTCCTCAAGGTGGTTCCCTATGTTACAACAGATTCTATGCTCTCCTTCCCTATTTGGAAGTTGAGGAGATCTTGGATGTTCTGACTGATACATTAGAAGTCTTTGAGTTTGATGCTTATGGTTTTGTTGATTCAGGTGCAAACTTATCCTCTGTGACCCCACTATTAGCTATTAAGTTTGGTTTGAGTCCTGAAATTTTGAGGGACCCTTTTTCAATTTATAATCCCTTGGGTAAATTTGTTGTTTCACATAGGGTCTATTATGGTTGTCTAGTTTCAATGTTGAATAAAGTCTTCCTGTGTGATCTAGTGTCACGACCCAAGCCTAGGGCCTAGACGTGACATGGCAAATAGGAAGTCTGGGGACAACCCAAATAGCCCTCTTAGAATATTATGTACACATCCTTAGTTGCAAAAGCAAAATATAACAATAACAAGAATCAATTATTCAAAAGGGAAGTGTGATTAAAGGAAATCTTTCATAATCATAAAACATAAGAGGAGTCAAGATCATAAGCATATACAAATATAGTATCCAACAACACCTCAACTTAAGAATAGAGTAAGGGCCAAGGAATTTCCTGGCTCACCCACATGATAATAAGCATCCAACATAAACAATAAGTCTTAACATAGCATGAATAACATAGATATTGTCCTTAGAGTTGAGAACAAACCAAAGCGTTTTTCAAAGAATCGATCTAGCCACGGGGAGAAGGATGATTAATAGGAGATCTAGTCCCTAAATATATGGTAATATCATATAGGAATAAAGTATGCATTGGTACTTGGAATGTACTAAGTATGCGTGGTACAGTGCAACAAAGACATAAGCCATATATTCAAAATGCATAATATAGATATTAGAAATAGTTCAAATATGATATGTATGATCAATTCTTGTAATATAATGTGCATGGGAAATATTTAACTTGCATAATACATCATAGATATGTCGGATGAGACCTTAACAAACATAAACCAAGTGAGCTACTACTTGGAATCCAAAACATGACAACCCCTCGACAAGGTGTGATCTAGTTGCCAAGGTAAACCGTATATGACCCTACATGAGGGGAAAAATATGTACTTGATCGATCCACTAGTAAAGCCTATTTAGGAAAATAATATAATCCTATGGTGGCACATAGTTTAGAGACTAAAGACTTTATATAAGGACACCTTGAGTCGAGCCCCTATCTTTTGCCTCAATCAGTGCTAAGCCTTATCCGATGGAATATTTGAAATAATCATAACTTTAACCATAACATGAATAACTTGTAAGAGATGTGATAACATTTTATGAGTAGCTCATTCACATGCCTGACCTCTAATAGTGAGCTTACTTGAACTTGAACATGAGGGTAACATAGTAATCATTCTTGATCCCTCAACTTGACATGAATGGCTCACTACAGGGTAAAATCTTGAAATAGGGCTCAACTTATCACTTGTAACATCATAAATACTTTTCATGAATTTAATACATGCTTTGAAACCCATAGTTATCTTGAAATAACTTGACTTGTAAACCATGCAATTTTCATCAACAACTTAGAAATTATTGTCATATAATATCATCAAACACATGGTGGGTCCATCACACTTTTCAAAATAATGTAACTCAAGAGTATAATAGAAGGAGTAAATCAATTCAAATCAACCGATCGATATTATAGTAAAACCCTTATTTTGGGTATCTTGAAATTCATCTCAAAATTCACAATAGTTCATAGCTTTCATAATTCACATCATGCAAAACTTTAGTAGATATAAATCAACTCATGATATGAGATTAAAATGGATATTCATATATAATCAATCAATACTTGATAAAACCAACATAATTTGCATTCATAATTCATAATAAGAGATACCGATGAAATGAGAAGGTTGGGCTCCATGGGTGAAAAGACCCATTAATGAAGACCCACATACCGTTAGACTAAATATAAAAAACTAGGGAAAAGTTGCATTGGTCCGCTCCCCTGGCGCGACGCAGACAAAATGCGTGGCCAACATTTACATGGTGGTGCGCCTCAAGCCTGCGTGCCCTGGGTGCGCAGGGCCACTATAGGTCGTTAATTAGCAAAAATTATTTTTTTACTATGGGTCTTCTAATATCCGAGTTTTACCTATTTTCCACTCAATTGTTTCTTCCTAATCAAGAATATGAAGTTGGATTTCTGAAATCACGTACAATTTTTTAGATATATTGAAATTAGGATTATGAGGCATTAAGTAGTACATGAAGGGTGTTTCAATATCTCCCCCTTGATAGCATTCATCCTTGAATGTCAAAGAAACATGCGAAAGAGAAGTAATTATGAAGCACTCAGCCTAACATGAACGCAACAAATGCACTGAAACTTCATTTTTAAAAAGTCTCAACATAAATGTCAAAAATCACCATAAACTTAGTACCATGAACATGAATGCATGCAAAAATGACATAAAGTTAGAAAATTAAGACTTGAAATCATGGATAGGACATAATTTATTATCTTCGGCTTGAGTAGAGTGGAAGAGGTATAGATATCGCTTTTCATAACTACTTCGGCTTCCTATGTGACACTTTTAACTTGTTGATTCCTCCAAAGGACATTTATGGATGCTATATCCTTATTCCTCAGCCTTTTCACTTGTCTATAAAATATTACCATGGGTACCTCCTTATAGGTTAAATTATCCTCCACAACACTCACAACCTCTAAGGGCACTATAGCACTTGGATCACCCACACACTTTCTCAACATAGACATATGGAAGACCAGATGAACCATGTTCACATCCATACGCAACTCCAATTCATAATCAACCTTACAAATTCTTTAAAAAATTCTATAAGGTCCCACAAACCTTAGGCTCAATTTCCATTTCTTTCCAAACCGGACCACACCCTTCGTAGGTGAGACTTTCAAGTAAACCCAATCATCAACATTAAACATAAGATCTCTTCTTCTCACATCGGAGTAGGACTTTTACCTACTTTGAGCCATCTTCAATCTCTCCATTATCAACCTCAGATTCTCCAAAGCTTCTATAACCAAATCCGAGCCTAACAAAGCCATCTCCCCCACATCAAACCACCCAAACGGGGATCTACAATGCCTACCATATAAAGCTTCTAAGGGAGCCATGGAAATGATTGAGTGGTAGCTATTGTTGTAAGCAAACTCAACAAGTGGAAGATGTTCATCCAAACTACCCTTAAACTCCAAAACATAAGCCCTAAGCATCGTCAAGAGTTTGGATAGTCCTTTCAACGTATCCATTCATTTGAGAATGAAAAGCCATACTAACCTTGACCTTTGTACCAAGACCCCTTTGGAATGATCTCCAAAAATGAGAAGTGAATTGAGCACCATGATCCAAAATAATAGACAAGGGTAACCCATGCAATCTAACGAACTTATGATTATACAACTTGTCATCATCTTCAGCACCATTAGTCATTTTAACCAATAAAATGTGAGCTGACTTAGTCATCTTATCAATAATAACCCTAATAGAATCACAGATTTTACTAATCTTAGGCAAACCAATTACAAAATCCATGTTGATCTCTTTCCATTTCCAAGTAGAAATTCTTATGTCTTGGGCTAGGGCACCCAACCTTTGATATTTGGCTTTCACTTGTTGCCACTTGCAACATCTGCCTACAAACTTGGCAATATCCCTCTTCATACCACCCCACCAATATACATCCCTCAAGTCTCTATACAATTTTGTGGAATTGAAGTGAGTAGAATAGCATGAATTATGGGCCTCTTTCAATATTAACTCCTTCAAGTTACCAACATTCAACACACATAGCCTACCTTGGTATCTAAGAACAATATCTCCCCATTGAGAGAAAACATCCACTTTACAATCCTTCACCAATTTCTTCAACTCTAGCAAGGTGGGATCAAGGTCTTGTTTTGACTTGACTTCGTCAATCAAAGAAGATTTGGAACAATCAGCAACCACTACACCATCACTTTCAACTTCATTACACATAACCTCCAACCTAGCCAACCAGTGATTTTCTCTAGCCAGATCTTTGTTATCAACATCAATATGAACTAGAATACCCATGGAACTCTACTTAGAGAATCCACTACTACATTAGCTTTAATAGGATGATAGAATATACTCATGTTATAATGCTTAAGGAGTTGTAACCACCTTCTTTGTCTCAAGTTTAGATCTTTTTGCATGAACACATATTGGATACTCTTGTGGTTGGTAAACACATCTACTTGAACTCCATACAAATAATAATGCCAAATTTTTAAATCAAACACCACAACCACTAATTCAAGATCATGGGTGGGATAATTTCGCTCATGCCACCTTTAGGTGCCAAGAGGCATATGCTATGACCTTCTATTTTGCATCAAAGCACACCCTAAACCAATTCTTGAGGCATGACAATAAAATATAAACCATTATAGTCCTTCTAGTAAAGCCAAAATAGTAGCAAAGATAAGCTTGTCCTTCAAAGTTTGAAAATTCTTCTTATATTCATCCGTCCAAATAAATTTTACCTTCTTTAGAGTCAACTTTGTCATAGGGGAAACAATATATGAGAAACCATTCACAAACCTCTGGTAGCAACCCGTCAAACCCAAGAAACTCCTAATATCCGTTGGAGTCAAGGGCAGGCCAATTCCTTATCACGACTATTTTCTTATAGTCTACTTTAATTCTATCATCAGACACTACATATCCGATGAATGTAACCTCATTCAACCAAAATTCACACTTTTCATATTTATCAAACAACCTCATCCCACAAAATTCCAACACCAGCCTCAAAAGAGTCACATATTCCTTTTCACTCCGGGAATAAATTAGGATATCAACAATAAAGACCACCACAAACATATCAAGGTAGGGTTTAGAGATCCTATTCGTGAGATCCATAAATATTATTAGTCCATTAGTCAAACTTAAGGACATTACCACAAGCTCAAAGTGCCCATACCTAGTCCAAAAGGCTGTCTAGGGAATATGACACTCCCTTGCCCTTACCTGGTGGTATCCGGACCGAAGATCATTCTTAGAAATATGACTAACCACTTGTAGTTGATTAAAAAGGTCATGTATCATTGGTAGAGGATACCTTTTTTATGGTGACTCTATTGAGTTGCTGAGAATCAATGCACATTCTAAGAGTACCATCGTTTTTCTTTACAAACAACACTAGTGCACCCCAACGTTACTTGCTAGGCCTTATGAAACTCTTATCCAACAAATCCCTCAATTGATCCTTCAACTTCGTTAACTCTGCCAGGGCTATACGGTAAGGGGTATTGAATATGGGTTGTGTATTGAGTAGGAGATCTATACCAAAGTATATTTCCCTTTTGGGAAGATCACTGAGAAGTTCATTAGGAAAGACATCAAGAAATTCATTGACCACGAAAATCAACTCAATAGGAAGGACTTTAGACTCCACATGCCTAACCCTCACAACATGGTAAATACAACCCTTAGAAATTATTTTTTTGGGGCTTTAAGATAAGAAATGGACCTACCCTTGACCACCATATTACAACTTTCTTACTTAAGAATGGGCTAATTAGGGAATTAGAATCTCACTTTATAGGTCCTACAATCAATGGAAGCATGATATGCATGTAATGAATCCATCCCAAGAATAATATCAAAATCCACTATGTCAAGTTCAACAAAGTCACAAGTCAATGCTTTATGCAATATGAACATGAGGCAATCCTTGTATATTCTTTTAGCAATTATGGACTCACCAATGGGGTTAGACACTTCATAACATTCACAATAATTCAAGACACACATAAAGCTTATTGGCAACAAGAGGAGTAATGAAAGAAATAGTGGCACCCAAGTCTAATAAAGCATACACATCATAATCTAAAACTTTTGACATACCGGTGGGGCACCATGCTAGGTGTAGCGACTTTAGAGGGGTATGGTTGAGATCATCGATGGCCATTCTCATAACTTTTAGTAATCTGTGGACAATGCCTCAACTTATGATCCTTTGCGCCACACCCAAAACAAGCACTCAAACCAGGTAAAACGTCCCCCGAATGGTACCTTCCATACTTGTGGCATGTAGGAGAAGCTTCAACACCAACACCCTGCCTTTCCTTTGAGCATAAGGACAATTAAAAATCTTGTTGCTTATCTATCCACATCAATAACAAGCATTCGAATCCTTTAAGCACCTGCTATTATGATTCCTTCCACATTATGGGCACTTAGGAAGAGTCACTTTACAATTGCCACCTTGAGCCTTAGATTATGGAAGTGTACCTTAATATCATGCCATTCTTTACCTTTTTCAAGAGGGCAAAGGATAATCTCTCATATTATGCCAGATACCACCATATTTGAAACAACTCTCAGTGCCAGCCAAACACTTTCTTTGATGCTTCTTGCCATATCCTTGATGAGTGGCAAAATGGATCCTTTTCTTTTTGTACTTGGGCACCAATAGAGTAGTAGAAGATGAAGCACCATCAACTCAATCCCTGTTAGCCTTCCTATCCCTCCTCCTATCAGTTGAAGTCTCAAGGGCACCCATTTGTTGACTGAGTTGACCAGTTACAACCTTGGTCAATAGCCATAGAGCATTGTGAATTTCTGCATTGGATATGTCATTGTTAGGAAGTTGACACTTGATCAAGGGATGATCACCATCTTCTCCACCAGTCTGAAAAGCTTGAGACACATCTTGAATGTAATGATTACGAATAAAAAATAAGCCCTTAGAGGACCTACCTATATCAAAGGACATAGATCTTGAAGAACTGAAATATTTTCTAAAACACCTCATATTCTCCTATTCATAGTTGTGGCGTGCTTCACAACCATGAACAATACTCTATTTGATGCGGTGCATTGGATTTTTGAGGACTATTTACAACCTAGTGCTCTGATACTAAGCTTGTGATAACCTAAACCTACGGCCTAGACATGACATCATTAATGAAAAGTCCCAAGAGAACGAAACAAGATGCTTAGCATATCTGTACACATCATTGGTTGCAAAAGCAAAATAAAATAATAACAAGATTCAATTATTCAAAAGGGACTCGGGACAAAGGGAAGTCTTTCAACAACAACAACAACAACAACATACCCCAGTGCCTCAAAAGGCTCCTGCTCATTGCGGGGTGAGGGGGGGTCGGATGTACGCAGCCTAACCCCTATGTTTAAAAACATAAAGCGACTGTTTCCAGATGACCCATGAGGAGCGTCGAAAATTGCATTAACTAACTGCTACTTCACGAACCCAAAGGGAAGTCTTTCATAATCATAAAACATATGAGAAGTCAAGCTCAAAAGCATATATAAATATAGTATCTAACAACACCTCTACTTACGAATGGCCCAAGGGCCAAGGCATTTTCCAGCTCCTCATGATATTGAGTATCCAACATAAAGAAGAAGTCTAAACATAGCATGAATAACAAAGATATTGTCCACGGATTTGAGGACTCACCAAAGCTTTCTTCAAAGAACTGAATTAGCCACATGGAGGAGGAGGATCAATAGGAGCTTCAGTCCCTACATGGTAATATCATATAGGCATAGAGTATGCGTTAGTACTTGAAATATACTAAGTATGTGAGGTGCAATACGAAAAGGACATAAGCCATGTATTCAAAATGCATAAATATAGATATAGTCCCAATATGACATGTATGATCATTGCTTGTAATAAAACATGCATGTGAAACATTTAACTTGCATAGTATATCATACATATATGGGAGGAGATCTTAACCATAAAGTGAAATAAGTGAAAATAGTGAATCTAAAATCATAAAGTACTTACGAATTGAAAATAAAAAATGTTTTGGTATCCTTTGAGAAATGTTTGCCAATTTCTGCTGAATGAATGCAAAACACATTAACTTCTTTTTAGGTTGTGTTATTTTCTGATTGCATTGTTACTCTACAACATACATTGAGATGTTCTACTAGTAAACTTCAATATTGAAGATATGTAATAGTAATAAATTTATGATTTGTGAGTTCAGAAATGATGAACTCTATTAATGCTTTAAATCAACAATAAAATAGATATTAAAACTTTAATGCAAATAAGTAGTTGAATGGTGCAAACTGTGGTGAGTGCTTTTTAAAAAGGTTTAAACTAGATCTATTTATGTTATTGTTTTCTTGTAATGTATAATTTTGATGCCAAATGTCACCTCATTTATGTTTCTATAGGTGCAGATCCAGTCTCAAATTCATCATATTTGCACGACAATATAATCGGTGAAAAAACTTAGCTTATAGTTTCTAAGAATTCAAATAACCGATATTCTTTAATCTAATATTTTTTTGAGTACTTACTTCGATTACATTACTCGATTCACTAGAAGGAATTACTTTTGTGGGTTTTTGTTCAACTTCTTTTTGGCATATTAATTCTCGTTTGGAGATTCATAATATTCTTCTTGAGAGTGACTGGAAAAGTTTGCAAGCCCATTTGAGATGACTATAAACTAAATGTTTTTCATAATTCCACAAACCTGATTATTTTTGTTTTGTCCTCTAATAGCAATTGACTTTAAAATAGATGATTGGCTTGATCTAGGGTCATGTAAGCTTCTTTCAAAAGATAGTCAGAGTCACTGAATGACTCACAATCTTTCTAGTTGCATCCCTATCATTATTTAATGACATTTGTGAAACCTTCTTCACTTTGTAGTTGGCCCTCTAAATCAATAATATCATAGTTCCGTTGCTCCTCATTTGTACGCTCAAGAAATATTTTCACTTCTTCTCAAGTAGTTCGTCGATAAAGATATACATATCAGAATTAGTTGTTAAGAATCTTATATTAGTCTGAAAATAAGCTGTGAACTTGAACCAAGATTCTACTTTTTTATCATCAACTTTGAACTTTTGTATCTTGATCTTGATCTTCATCTGTAAGGTGGTTTAAAAGAGAATAACAATTTAGTTTCATTCAAATAAATTTTGTGGAAATATCAGTGTATATGTTTTGTTGAAATAAAGCAAATATAATTCTAATACATAAGCATATTTAATCATGACAATTAGAATCATCAACAAAAAAATTAAAGTTGTTTTTCATTTCTATTATCTATTCTACATATTTGTTACTAATTGTGCATCAGGTTAGGTAAATTTTAATAGAATTCACTTCCTAATCGAGTATTTTTTTGTGTGACTAATTTCTTTTTCATGAATAATATTGATACATTTGGGTTTTTGTGACGAGGGTTCCCAGAAAACCATCTTTCTACCTCTATGAGGTAGTGATAAGGACTGCGTACATTTTACCCTCCCAGACTCCACTTGCGGAATTTCACTAAGTATATTTTTGTTGTTGTTGAATATCGATACATTAAATAATATAGGGAGATAGAAGTTCATAAAAGGTAAGGATATAACACCAAAAGCCATAAGTATGCCAATGTTTGCTTCAATTGAGTCATATAGTTACAAGTATTGCAATAAATATTGACCAATCAAAAAGTAGTATAACTATTATATTGGACTTTTTTGGTAATTTACTGCTATAAATTTTGTTACACAGCTATTTACTTTTGTATGTGTTGATGATCATGTTTTGGTTTAAAGCAATTTACTTAAATTATTATATTGTAACATAAATGAAGATGATAGTTTCCTTCATAAATTTTCATATCTAAACTCACGCGAATAGGAGTTCAATAAATAAATAAGTGAAAGATTTCATGAGAGATAACTCCATTGTGTTCAATAAATTGGTGACAAATGAAATATTTTGTCATCAATATTTTGTACGATTAGGTCCAGCAAAATAAATAATATATGGGTATCTATTTATATTTATCCATTGTAAAAGGTTTGGGTATCTGATACTTTTAAAATAAGTCAAATGTGAGTCTAACTCATATTACCGATTTAAAATATTGGTACATCAATAGGTAACACAAAAGTCATGTGCACTGATAGACAAACAAAAGGTCAAAAATCTGAAATCCTTGGATGCAAACTAACATTCTCAGCTTTCATTGTCTCAACTCCGGAAATTTCTCTTATATGTTTTTCTCCTTCATTTTTACTTCCATCTCCGTCTTCCTCTCCCCCTTTTTTATCTTGTTTATTATTGTTACTACTGCTATACTAGGTTTACTCTACGCTAATCTTATGTTAGCATGCTTCTGGGCATTTTGTCTCCATATTAATGCTTGAAACTTCACTGTATCCATTAATTGCTATTATTGCTAAGTTTTCTTACTTTGTCCTGCTATTGCTCACACTTTATTATTTATAAAATTAGGGATATATGATTTACTTTGATCTGCTATGTGCATAATTATGCTTTCAATTTTGTAAAGCATTACGGCATCAAGGAAATTTATTTGTATTTAAATCCAATATTGAGGCATATATCAAGAAACATAACCAAGTCGGATATCTTGAATTTATATGCAAGAGAAAAATAACCTCTGTCATAGGAGCTTGAATTAAATTCTACTAGGGTGTGTTCGACATTAGACATATAGACTTCATTAGAATCTAAAGACTATGTGTGTAACAAATCATTATGTGAACTTATATTGGGTTTTTCAGAATTTTTTTTTATCATGTTCCTCTACATTCGGTGTAAGTTTAGGTTATTTAGAAAATTAATTTTCCCAAAGAATGGTCAATCAAAATGAAAATTCACCCTTACTTTAGATAACGCTACTTGCAATAATGGTGTGATTTGTGTGTTGAAGAATTATTTGTCATTGATGCATTCACTATTTTGTGAGGGAAAGTTTCTTCATGTTCATTATGAAAATCACATTCTTAACTTAATTGTTAATGCAGATTTTGAGTCGGCTGGTGCAACTATTGGAAAAATAAGAGAAGGTGTTAAGTATATCAAGAAATTAGAAGCAAGACTAGAGAGGTTTGTAGAGTGTCATAGTAGCCCTGGTCTACCATGTTCTGAAAAGTTACGCCAACATATGCTTATTCGGTGGACTTGTACCTACCAAATGATTAAAAGTGTTCATTTGTATCAGTAGGCATATATGGATTATGAGTTGGTTGATCCCGATTTTAGAACTTTTTGATGATCAATGGCAAAAGTGTGAGGTTGAAGCTACATTTTTAGGTTATTTTATGATATTACAAAATTATTTTCTGGATGCAAGTATCTTAGGACAAATTTGTATCTACCTAATATATGGAGGATTGAAAAATTATTGGAAGAACACAAAAATAGTGAAGATCCACTAATGAATGAGATGGCCACTTGTATGTTGAGGATCTTTAAGAATTATTGGGAGTCATATGGTATCATTTTATCTATAGCGATGGTCCTTGACCCTCGATATAAATTGAATTTTGTGTCTTTGACCCTCGATATAAAATGAACTTTGTTAAGTGTTCTTTTCAAAGCGTAATTTTCATTCTGTTGATTAAAAGGTGATGATTCTTAGCTCATGATAGCATCTACATTGATCCATCAGTAGGTAAGCCAAACTCGTAACGAGAAACTACAAGTAATGGGTAGAAGGGGGAAAACTAAACAAGAGCTACAATAGATAGAAATAAATAATGAAATAGGAAAAAAAACTAAAAATATATACACAAATGATCCCTCTCACAACTTGGAGGTTACTAGTACATAGCTCCTACAAAATAAAGAAGAGTACAAGTTTCATGAACCTAGGACCTAGGAGTGACATGGTGAATGGGAACCCAAGGATAAACAAGCATCATAGCATCCATACACACATCATTGATTTGAAAACACAAATTAAATTTCATAAAGTAGTACTAAGGGATAAGGGGTTTAGGATCCAATCTATGGGGAAAGGGGGAATGGGTCTTGTCATCGCATAATGACAACAAACAAGTGTAAGGGACGGGATCATGGACCTTAATATATGGGAATAGGGGACACGAGACTTGTCATCACATAATCACAACAAGGAAGTCTATGGGACAGGATTATGGGATGCAATCTATGGGAATAGGACTTTGGAACTACATCTTATCAATACATCACAAGCAACAATATAAAAGAGTTAAGGACTAAGGGAAAAGCCTTCATAAATAAATAGCATAGGAAGGCTCATACATAGTATATCATATCATCCAACAATACCTCTAATTACTAGAAGGACGGGGGCCAAGACATAGCTACAACTCACCATCAAAGTAAATAACATAACTAATAAAGTGAAACTGCAAGTAGATAGAATATTTGTATTGTCCTTAAAATGAAGGACTTGCCACAAGCGAACTTTTACAATTGAACTTAGCCATGAAGATATGGATGATGTAAGGATCCAATCCCTATATGGTTAGATCAAGTAGGTAAAAGTATTTGTTAGTACATTTAAATGTACTAAGTTTGTAGGAATACAATGCATATGAAAAGGATAACCTGCATTTCAATGTTAGATAACCTGGGCACATATTTATATAATACAGAAGTATATAGAAGGGAATACAATATCAAGATTCCTTAAATCATGATGCATGAATGTCATAATAGGTAAACTTAAGCAGAGATGGAACCTCAACCGACATGTAAGACCATGCGAGCTATTACATGAAATCCCAACATTGCCTCTACAGTAGAGAAAATGTAGCCTACTTGCCAAACGTAGATTACACCTCACCTTATGGACCATACCCATTTAGGAGAGTGGTCTTATGTACATAATCTTCCATATTTGTAAAATATGATCCTACAATGGTGCATATTTATGAGAAAGGTAGGCCTTATAGAAGGATCCATTGGGTTGAGCCCCCAGCTCCAGTCTCATTCGGTGCTAAGTCATCATCCTATAGGAATACATATATATATACATGCTTATAGTATAACCATATGTCATTTCAAATCATATAACTATGCATAATTAGACTTAAAAGCCAAATCATAATTCAGTTCATGATTACATGCATACGAATAACTCATTCATAACATGTACATGATGGTGTATACATACTCATAAATCTTAAAGTCATATCATAGACATTATGTGATTACATTCATATCATATCCATACTTGCTTTGAAATCAGAAACATATTTATAATTGATAGTCAATTTCATAGTAAAACTTCACCTCATCTAGGTTGGTGATATAATGTCGACCAATCACCGAGGTGGATAAGTACAAATCCTTCCCTAGGTTGATGAGTACAAACCTCCATCTATGTTAGTGATGATGATACCCTATCACCAGGTAGAGAAGTACAAACCCTTCCCTAGGTTGATAAGTACAAACCCCTATCTAGGTTATCTAGGTTCTTAGTCCCCCTGATTGGGCATAGTCTAATGCAATACTTTGTATAGAATTTATCATATATATAATCCCATTTCATCAGTATATCATGTTTCATATCATATCCCATGCCTTGGACCTTCAACTCCTCAAGAAACCACATTCGGACATTTTATCAAACACTTAGGGTATCTGTAGTGCTAGTATAAAATCATGAAATATAGAGATGAAATCATGCAATAAAAAATATTGTAAAACCATCGATCAACACCTTGGAACACCCTCAAGCAATATACATCGTGACACTTCATCAAATCCAAGATTATATCTAAGATTTAGAGCTCAAAACATTCTAAACAACCATACTTTCATAAACTCAAATCACTATGTAGTAAATTTCTTAATATATAAAATCCACATGTAAAATTAACTTTAAATCATGCTATTTAAGTAGAAAAGAGGATTGGGCACCATGGGTTAAAGAACCTAATAATTGAAACCTACATACATTAGCTGAGATGAACTTAGTGAAGATTGGAGATGGAGACATGAAGCTTGAAGAAGAACCTTGAAGGAGAACCTTAGCTTGGGATGAAGGTTTGGGATTTAAGTTTGGGGAGTGAAAATATGACTAAGTGTTTGAGTGTGTATTGAAAAATATTTTGGATGAAATGAGGGTGATATTTGGCTAAGTATAGGTAAAAATATATTTGGAACACCTAGGTCCAAGACTTAGAAGTCTTGGACTGAGCTAAAAAAATACAAAATATACTGGGGTGCGTCGTGAGGGCAACGCGAAACTCCACTAGAATTTGTATTTTTGGAATTTCATAATTGCTAATATTATGCTCTTTGATCGGGACTAAAACCTTCTCCACCTAATTTGGACCTCCTGAACAAGAATATAAAGTTGGATTTTCAAAATGGCAAATGAATTTTGAGATATATTGAATTTAAAATTTCAGGCATTCTGATGCACATTTCTGGATATTTTTAGGGTCGTTTCATTACCTCAATTGAAATCTCAATCAACTCAAATTCCAAGCCTTTTCCCCTTTTACGATATCCAAAATCACCACAATCTTTAAGGCCGAATCGTGAACCAGAAAACTGAATGATTGAAACCACAAAATTGGCTCCAAAACACCAAAACACTATCAAGAATGTGATATACGCATCAAAAAGAGTCAATTGATATCAATACTGCTAAGAATTTGATCCGGGGTAAAATGGTCAAACGTTAGGTTATTTTTGAAAAATCTCAAATCTAGAAATTGAGTTAAATCATGTTTTACACGAAAAATGGTGTTTGTGGTTGAAAATACCATGAAATTTGAGTATAATTTGAGGGAGAAATGATCATTTAAAGTTTGTATCATGTTCTTAAAAATCCATAAAAATCGAAGGGTTCAAACTAAACATGTTAAGTCAAAATCATAATTTAACTATTGAAAATAAAAGAATATGTGTTTAGGAAGCTTATCCAAATGAAAATACATGAAAAATCTTGCTCAAAATTGTATCTCCAAGCTTATGGAAATCTAAAAATGGAAGGAGGTATTTTGAGAAAATAAAATAAAAAAATGGGTTGTTGACCCGGTGACCCGTGTTGATTGGGTGTTGACTGCTGTCAACTTTCACCAACAACCTCCAAAGCACACTTCTTAACCCCCTGAACACCTCTGGAACCTTATAAATATGAAACATATATGAAACCCTACCGAAAATGGCGTTTTGGATGCAATTAAATAATCAAAATTTGAATTAGAGATTCCGAACTTCGAATGTTAACCAAGTCGAGCTTATGATCTGAATTCAGCTGAAAATGCAACTATGGGTCTAAAATCTCCATTTTAATTCTAAATTAAGTTTCGCCAGTTCTCCTAGACCAAATTTTGCGTTTCACAGCTAATGCAATTGACGAAATTGCATTACGATACTCCTCAAGTTGACCTCAAAACTCAAAAGTTTAAACTTTAAACCTTTAAAAACTCTTTCTTCAATAAACTTCAACTTTTCACAAGGTTTTTAAAATTCAACTTTTAAACTCATTCAAAAACAACTTAAAGCAACTTTTGGAAAAGAAAGAAAATTATAATTTCATCCAAAATGATAAAGTTGATCTTCAGGGTCATTACATAGTATAGCAAAAATGTAAGAATTTGTGTGTATTTTTAATAAAAAGGAAGCCAATTTTTTTTTCATCCAAGTCCACTTCTCTTCACATCTTCACTGAGCCCCCTTTCTCTTTCGCTCTCTTTGTTTTTTTGTACAAAGTGAATATTCCTTACTCTTTCTCTATTCTTTTCTTCTTCTTAGTCCAGACAAATTGATTAGTCACCTAAATGCATTAGTCACAATATCTGTAATTTTTTTTATTATTTATTAAAGAAAGAAACAAAGGAAAAGAATGACCTCAATAATGCAAAATGCAGAGAACTAAGCCACAACCAAAACCACATGAAATTCCATAATAATAGTTCAACATCTCTTTCTGGCAAATAACATATCTAGAATTTTGTAGGAAGATGTAGTAATAAACAATAATAAGAACTCTATTGCACACAATTTTTGAATCAGCAAATTCAACCTAAATTAGAGCAGTAGATACATAAAATTAGAAGGAGAAAAGCAATCTAACAACACCTACAACAACAACATTACTGAGAAAAGAAATCAACAATGAAATCCTAATTCTATATTATTACCTTAGCAACGCATAGCAAAAAGAGATAAAAAGAGAAAATACTTGGCCAAAATTTGTTTGAAGTTGGGAGCTCAAATCAATGTAGGTACCACATTTATCATCACATACGAAAACTTTGGAAGAAAATTTTTTCGGCTTAATGCCAAAGTATTCTGAATCATTGTGAAAAGGAATGAAGAGAATCTTAGGCAACAACGATTTTGAGAAAACGTCATGCAGGAGAGGGAGGATGGAGATAGAAGAAGATAGGGTTTCTGTTGGATTTTAGAGATATGGAGGAGTTCTAATTTTATTTGTAGAGAATAAAGAGTGAAAGTTATTTTAAAATATACTTTTAGTACATATATTTATTTTGCTTAGCACCTTACTCCCCCAAGTTCGCATATTATTATTTTAGGGACTAGATATAAAATATTTAGAATGAAAAATGTATCAACGACCAAAATATAAACTCTGCACATATAGGGACCAAAGTTTTTAGTTATCTCATCCTACTATCCACGGTGATTGAGGTATCAACTCCTTAATTGTTGTCTCGTAACAACACTTTGATTTGTTAATGGTTGTCTCACCCTACCATCCATGGTGATTGAGGCATAGCACTCCCTCAATAAGGTGTGGTCAACTTGCAACACTATAGATATTTTTCATGAAAGCAACACATATATACTTTCCTTTCATCATCACAAAGTCATTCAAGTCATAGGTCATGAAATGGATCATCAATAGCTCAAGAACCTTAAACTTTTTTTTTTGTCAAACACTTGGTGGGTGTGTAACGCTAGTGTACAATCATACAATTCAAGAGTGAAATCATGAAATAAAACTTAAGGTAAATCAACCCACCAACACTTGGTAATACCACCTTGTAAAATACATTGACCCCCCTCTTATAAAAACTCGTCATATATTTTTAGATTCATATCTCAAAACATGCTTAAACAGTCACACGTTAATGAAACTCCAATATAGTTCATAGTCAAATTCATAATATGAAGACCCATAAGTAAATCAACTTAGAAATATGCAATTTGTGTTAAAAGGAAGCTTGTGCACCATGGGCTAAAAGAACCAATGGTTAAAACCCACATACCTTAACTTTGGAGAATTCCTTGATGAGGATTGAGAGGAGAACTTCAAGTTTGAGTGAATTCCTTAAGATTCGGAATGAGTTTGGGATCCTTGACTTTGGGAAAAATATTTGACTAAGTGTTTGAGAGAGTATTGGAGAACGTATTGTATGATATGAAGGTGAAATATGTCTAAGTATAGGTATTTTTACGCATGAGGAGACTTAGGCCCAAGACCTAAAGGCCTTGAAGCAAGCAACAAAAATAGGAAAAAAATACATAGAGGTGCTCCTGGCAGCGTCGCGCCAGGGATGCGAAAACCTCTCCGGAAATTGCATTTTGGGAAATTTAAATTTTGATATGGTTACTCTAAAGTTGGGGTTAGACTCATTGCTCACTCAATTTTGTCCCCTGATTAAGAATATGAAGTCGAATTTTCTATATCAGGCATGAATTTTGCGATATATAAAAATTATGATTATGGGCACTTCTAAAGCACATTTTCAGGCACTTTTTGGGGTTATTTCATAATCTCCATGCGAGTTTTCTCAAGTGTTCTGCCACATAATCAAATATTCTTTTAATATGTAGGGAGATATTGTTAGGGTGTAATTAATCTTCCAAGAATTTAGGTATTAAACTCCAAAAATAATAATAATTAAGGAGTTTTATCCTATTCACTTAAAAGTAGATATGAAACTACTCTATTTGAGTGAATATTGAGAAGATAATAAAATGTGGAATCTAAATTTAAAGTTAATGAGTTCAGAACTTATCTTTTAACTGATTACTCATTTTAATTGTTTGATTGAAAATTAAATGTTCACACACACATATATATACATAGACACGTACATACACATGAAATGTTTGTACTATGAAAATGATATGTGTGTAAAATATGAGAAGCGATGGCTTCTGTGGACCTATTTGTATGTATATTAAAACAATTTCCCTTATATCATGCATTATCCTTTTCACCTTCTTCCCAACTAGTATTGGATCAAACAAATAAATTCTTCAAAAAATAGTTGTTTTTTTTATAAAAATAAAATAACCCCATGAAGAATGACTTATATGCCTCTTCTGTTGTTCTTTCTCATGCTCCAAAGTTTGGATCTTTCAGCCATGGCTGCAACATTGAGGCCAAATTTTTTTTCAAAATATTTCACACAAGCTTAATCAATAGTAAAGATCTGATCAAGAAAAAATGAAAAGTGAACCATGGCTGTAATTTTGTTTTCCACAGATGTCCGCAAATGTCCACTACTATCTGTCCATCAGCATCAAGCTAAATTACAACCCTTGGTTCTTTTTTCATTGCTTTTTCATCACATCTTTGACTATAGATTCAGCTTGTGGTCGATTATCAGAAAAAAAAATTTGGTCACAATGTTGTTGTCATAAAAGAAAGATATTGTTGGATTTTAAGAGCTTAACTTCAACTCAAGAAAGTAAACAATAAAGGCAAGAAGAAGAACATAGAATATTGGCTGAAAAGATGATAATTCATTGAATTCAAATGATGTTTAAATACAAAGAAAATACAACAGCTAGCACCTAAATTTTGGCAACTACTTACCACATGATCCCATGATAAATAAATTACTAAAAATAAAAGCTAACTCCTACAGAACAACAAGTTAACTCCTATAAAACAACAAGTAAGTTAAACTACTAAAAATGGCTTAGAAACTAGAGAAAATCCAACAACTTCTATTTCATTAGTTACAGAAGTAACAGAGGCATTTACTCAACACTCCTCCTTGCTTTAGTTGCTGCAAATTCCAAGTCTTTCTTTGAGAAATTCGCATTTTCTCCTTGGCAAGGCTTTCGTAAAAATATCCTTGCAATACATTAACCGAACAAATCCTTCTTTATGTGCATCTCTGAGAATGAATAATTTGATGTTGAAATACTCGGTCTTCTCGTGAAAAACTTGATTATTTGAGATGGGAAAAACTGGTTCATTATCCACAAACACCTCTGTGCATGTTTTTTTCTTTAAATTCAAATCAAGTAGCACTTTTCTTAGCCATAAGGCTTGATTTGAAGCAGGAGTTGCTCCAATGAATTCAACTTCAGCTGTAGATTGTGCAACAATCTCTTGCTTTTTAGAACACCAAGAAAATATCCCTGAACGAAGATTAAAACAGTAACCAGAAGTGCTATTCATGTCATCAGAAGAGCCACCCCAATCACTATCAGAATACCCCTGCAATACATACTTCTGATTTGTAGTGTACTTATTCCAAAATTCAATCTTTCCTTAACATATCTTATCAGTCTTTTAGCTACTTCAAAATGAGCAACAATTGCACAATTATTGAATCTAAATAGAAGACTTACAACATATAAAATGTCGGGTCTAGTTGTTGTAAGATACATGAGACATCCAATTAAACTCCTGTAAAGAGTCACATCTACTGTTTCAGTTTCATCATTTTTGATCAACTTCTCCTTTTGACATATTGTAGTAATTGTTGCATTGCAATTCTCCATTCTGAATATTTTTAGAATATCTTTTGCATACTTCTTTTGACAAATGAATACTTCATTTTGGTGTTATTTGATTTCCATTCCAACAAAATACACCATTTCTCCCAAATATGTTATCTCAAAAGTCTGTTGCATATCTTCTTTGAATTTCTTAGAAAGTTCACCGTTGCTTCCTGTAACTAGTAGATCATCTACATATAATGAAATAACAATTAAATTAACTTCATCACCTTTAACATAGAGAGTAGCTTTACTAAGACATTTTCTAAAACATAGTTGCACTAAATGCTCATCAATCCAGCTTTACCAAATCCTCGGTTCCTACTTAAATCCATACAAAGCTTTTTTGGGATTATATACTTCATCATCATGCCCTTCGACTACAAATCCTTTAGGTTGCTCAACATATATTTCCTCCTCAAGAAGGTCAGTTAAGAATGCAGATTTGACGTCCAACTAGAACACTTTGATGGTTTCCAATCTACCGATAGGAGAAAATGTATCTAAAAAATCAATACCAAAATTCTGAGAATACCCCTTTACTATAAATCTAGCCTTGTGCTTGTTGATAGAGCCATCTGCACTCAACTTAATTTAGAAAATCCACTTTACTCCTATGACTTTCCTATCTTTTTGTCTTTTCACAAGTTTCTGGGTATGATACTTCTCAACCATGGGAAGCTCCTCCTTCATTGTAGCTCTCCATTTAGGATCTTTTTTTGCTTGCCAAAAATTCATTGGTTCAAAGAACAACCATGTTGTATCTCTGATAGATATCAGTGAGAAATCTTGTACCTCTTATTGGGACATCATCCACGAATTCATATTTTTTAAGCTGAAGCACTGTACTTTGATCAGGAATGTATGTTGTTTCTACTTTTTTCTGGTCCACTGGTCATCTTCTATGAAATACAGGTCTCTACTTATCAAGATTTGCTTTGTATAAGGTTGGAAAACCCTATAAGCCATAGAAACAACCATGTGACCTACAAATATTTAAGCTTTCACCTTTTTATCCAACTTATCTCTTTTAGTCTATGGAACATAAGTAAAGCACAAACATCCAAACACTTTGAGATTTTTCAAACAAGGTTTATAACCATATCAGATTTCAAATTGCATCTTTCCTTTTAAAGCTTTTCTTAGAAGCCTGTTGAGTAGAAAGACTGAGGTATGTGTGGCTTCTGTCCAATACTTTTTTGACAAACACTTTTCGTACAACAAGCATCTCATCATCTCCATTATGGTACAATTCTTCTCCTCACTAACTCTATTTTTTTGCAAAGTATATAGAACAGTGAGCTGGCTTCTTCACAAAATAGATTAAATTGATCAAATCTTTACTCATTATTATCAGACCTTAAAGATTGAATCTTGTAACCACTTTGAGTTACAATTCACTGCTTAAATTTCCAAAAGATAGCGGCAACTTCTGACTTGCACCTGAGAAAGTAAATCCAACACATTCTTGTGTAGCCATCAATAAAAGTTATATAATACTTACTCCCTTTGAGTGATTGAGTTCTTTAAGGACCAACCAAATCTGTGTGGATTAACTTTAGCTTTTCAGTAGCTCTCCATGTTGGTTTGTTGAAAGGAAGCCTTGTCTACTTGCCAAATCGACAAGTTTTACAATATGATATTTTAGCTTCAAGGTTAGGCAACCCTCAAACAAGATCTTTCTTCTGCAAGTTCATTACAACATCATGATTAAAATATCTATCCTTTTATGCCAAACTTCTACATTGATCTTAGTTGCAAAATAATTGTTTTGCTCATGCATGATAGGATCCAATGTAAAGCTCTTTCCCTTTCATCATTACTTTGAATAAATTTTTGCCATCTTCTTCCTTGATTTGACAATAATTGATTTCAACAAGAAGTTTCAAACTATTCTTAATCTTCTGGCCAACACTTAATGCACCGTGACTTATATTAGGTACAAAACACACATCTTTGATTAGTATTGTACCTGAAGCAACTTTAATTTCAACAGTACCTTTGCCTTTACCAGGAAGATACTCTCCATTGCCAACATGTACTTTGGAAAATATTATAGGATCCAACTCTTTGAAGAGATCATGGTCAAAATTTAAGTGGTTTGTGCAACTACTGTCAATAAGCCACTTGTCACTTCAACTATTAGTTGCATAACAGGTTGCTACAAAGAGTTTCTCCTTATATTCCTTATTAGCTACTTGTGCAACATCATTTTGTTGAGTGTTGTTCTTGCAAATCTTTTGATGATGTCCCATCCTCTGACATTTCTAATACTGCTGGTTATGAATGGTGGATGACCTTTCTTTCATAATGCTTGCTAGGAGGAAAATCATGTTTTGCTCACCTATTGATCCAAAGGGAATAACAACTTGAGTTTTCCTTCTTGTTCCACTTCATCTTTCCTTTGTCTCCTTGGTTTGATTGAATTGCAGCAGGTAGTGCCCCCTCAACAAGCCCTTCAGACCTCATAAGTCTTCTCTGTTCTTATGCCCATAAAGAATTCAATACTTCTGCCAAACTAATTGTTGAAAGATTTTTAGAATTTTCCAATGAGGAAATAGTTTATTCAACCTTTCGAGATACTGTTACAGGAATCTTTTAAACCAATCTTGAATTTGGTAATTCAGAGCCAAGTCATGTTACATTGATGGCGATATTGAATAACTTTTGAGAGTACTCTTTGACCGTCTCTGAATCCTTCATCTTCAGAAGTTCAAATTCTGTTATCAAGTTGAGAATCCACATTTCTTTCATCCATTCATCTCCTTCACATTCTTTCTTCAGGAAATTCCAGACCTCAAATACTGGTTTCATTGTCATAATTCTAATAAAGATTTCATATGAGACTGTACCAAATAACATTGCTTTAGCCTTTGATTTTCTTGTTTTTTTCTTCTTGTGATTCCATATTTGCACCATGGATGGATTTGTAGACAAGGGAGGGACTATATAGTCCTTCTCAGCAGCTTCAAACAGTTCATATTCCTCCATATATTCCTCCACTCTTGCTTCCCATACATGATAGCCTTCGCCTATGAAGACAGGTGGTGCTAGTGCAGTGAAAGGAGATTCTGATTCCTTGCAAATAAAAAAGCAATAAGGAAATGAGTCTCCCTTAATTACAGGTCCCTCAAGAAGAGAATTCTGATATCACTTTGTTGGAGTTTACAAGCTTAACTTCAACTCGAAAAAGTAGAAAATAAAGCAAGAAGAAGAACATAGAATATTTGTCGTAGGGATGATAATTCATTGAACTCAAATGATGTTTAAAAATAGAGAAAATGTAACAACTACAACCTAAATTTCAGCAACTACTTTTCACATAATTCCACGATAAATAAACCACTAAAATAAAAGTTAACTCCTACAGAACAACAAGCTAACTCCTATAAAATAACAACTAAGTTAAACTACTGAAAATGGCTTAAAAACTGGAGATAATCCAGTAGCTTCGGTTTCATTAGTTACTATAGTAGTTGAGGCATTTAATCAACAGAGTCAAACTTTGGAGCATGAAAGAAGAACAAAAGGGTATAATTTAATCTTGATTCTTGGGATTCTTTTATTGTTTCCAAAAAAGAAAAACTAGCATTTGAAGAACCTGTTTCTTTGTTCTAGTACTTTTGGGGAAGAAGATGAAAGGGGAGATGAATGGTCCTAAGGGTAAAATTCTTGATTTGCACATAAATAGGTCCTCAGACCCCATCACTTCATATATTTTAAATACAGATAATTTTTGTAGTGGAAAAGGTCCAACACTATACTTACAATGATAAAAATAATAACATACCTAGTGAAATCCCACAAGTAGGGTTTGGAGAGAGTAAAATGTATGCAAACCTTACCACTACCTCATAGAGATAGATAGGTTATTTTTCGGAAGACCCTTAGCTCAATAGTGTCAAGCCCCATAAGTAGAAGATACTAGATATACTTACAACTTTGTTAATTTGCAAGTTAGAAATATCCTCAACATAAATTGTGATTCCCTTAGTAAAACACAAATATCATCTATATGATGAATATCAATGGACAAAAAGCTATAAGGTATAGAATACCTCATAGGTATTTTTCATACAAAATTGTTGATCGTCCACTGCTTCTCCAATAAAATTGTGTAGTGGCATAATTCTTTGGGGTGGCTCAACGATTTGGGCTTGAGAATTTCATGTCAGAGGTCTCAAGTTTGAAACCTTTGGCCAACTAAAGCAAAGGATTTGCCTTCTATGTCGACCTCATAACATCGAGTTTCACCTAGTGTGGATTACCTCGTCTGCATGGTTAGCAAGCTATTACATAGGATTGGTTGTTTTACGTTACACGTACTCAAATAATAGTGGCTGCAGATTTCCCTTCTAATAAAAAAAATTGTAGAGGAAAACCATTAAAAACATTCGTCATCACCATATTCTTAAGCTCAATAGAATACCTCATTTTTCTATCTTAATATTTGTAAGAGAGGAAGTTAAAGACATAGCTGATATTTGTGTGTTGGTAAGGGAATCACAATTACTTATTAAAGACATATCTAATTCATAAATCAACAAAGTTGTAGGTAAAGCATTGGACATTTTGCACTATAGAATATTATAGGTGCATACAAATATGAGATACAATGGACTCTGTGGACCTATTTATATGCAAATCAGGTATTTTCCCCTGTGACCATTCATCTTACTTTTCACCATCTTTCCAACTAGTACCAGAGAAAACAAACAAGTTTTTCAAGTACTAGCTTTTGTTTTTTTGATAAAAATAAAAGAACCGCAAGAATCAAGAATGGGTTATACTATAACACCCCTATTATTAATTAATGTGTTCACTTTCAAAAAAAATCTCCTTGAGATAAAATGAAAACCCCACTTCACAACTTTGTGACTTAAGTTCATGTCATTAGAGAAACTAATTTTCTTGAATAGTCGGAAGGAATGAGGGAGGGGTTGTCTTATTGCAAATTATTATTTTTTATGTAGTTATATATGTTACACAAGGATTGGTAGTAAGTATTATACGTGGACAAAATAGATAAGGAATGGAAAAAGAGGACTTGTGCAGCCACCTTATTGGACCTTTTTCTTTTAAGACTCTTTTGATATAAAATATGTTTTCCCCCAAAGTAAGTCAGTTTTATGGATCTTATCAGACCTTATAAACTCTTTCCTATCCTTATTTATCAAGAACACACTCAAAAACAAATGAGTCCCTAGGAGAAAAATTGAGAAAATCCCTATCCCTTAGGAATACTTACAGTCATGAATGCATACATAAATTTCTTTGATGACCAAAATTTTTATGCTATTTTGCAAGCACTATCACCCTTATATGAAAATTTGAAGGAAGAGATTCTTCAGCAAATTATAGTCAGCATCATTGATGATGATCTCATAGGATCTCCTAATAATGTTCTCCATATGTGCGAAAGTCAACATGACAATGATAATTATTGGTCCGACTAATAAACTTTGTTATTGTTGCAGCATGAGGTAAATTTCGGGATGAAATTTCTTAAGGGGGAGAGAGTTGTAACACCTCTAGTATTAATTAATGTATTCACTTTCAAAATGACATCCCCTTGAGATAAAACCAACCCCTACTTCACAACTTTTTGACTTAAGTTCTTGTCATTAGAGAAATTTATTTTCTTGAATAGTAGGAAGGAATGAGGGAGGAGTTGTCTTAGTGAAAATTATTTTTTTAATGTAGTTATATATATTAAACAAGGCTTAATAGTGAGTATTATATATGGACAAAATAGATAAGGAATGGAAAAAGGAGACTTGTGCAACCACCTTATTGGACCTTTTTCTCTTAAGATTCTTTTGATATAAAATATATTTTCCCCCAAAGTAATCCTTTTAAACTCTCTCCTATTCTTATAAGACCTTTTAAACTCTCTCCTATTCTTACTTGTTAAGAACTGTTATACCACGTAATTAATTAAATGGAGGTCAATTGCTCATTCGGGAAATTGTTGTGATTGAGGTGGATTTTAAATTTTACTAACTTATGGTGCGGGAGTATGGGATTAAGTGAATGATTGCGGGAAAAATTTAGTTGAAGTTGAGGGTCCTTAATTGGATTAAAATAGAAAAGTTTGGGGACCTAATTGGTCAATGTACTAACTCGGAGCCCTTATATTGCAATTTTGAAAAGTGGTATGTCTATATATATACCTTCTTTAGTTCATTTTGTCTT
>JAOTQJ010000099.1:8984715-9015255 GCA_025642045.1 Solanum sejunctum | reverse complement strand
GTTAAAAAAAATGTGAATCCAGAGTTTTAGTACTTTCAATTAATCTCCTACTTACAAACAAATTGAATTTTTAAAATTTTTTAAAAATTACAATCTGAAAGTTACAATATAAAAAAAATTATCGTTATTTGGGAAAAAAATGTTTGACCAAGTAAGTTTTTTCAGCTTCCCATTAAACTCCTACTTATAAATAAACAGAAAAATTTTATCATCAAAAATAATTTTGTTAAAATATATACATGCTCTACTTACAAACACATTGAAATTTTTTATTTTTTTTTAAAAATTATAATTTGAAAGTTACAATTTAAAAATAAATTTATCATTATTTTGGGGAAAAAACATTTTATCCAAATTACGTGGGTAGTTTTTTAACTTCTCATTAACTCCTACTTATAAATAAACTGAAAAAGTTTATCCTCAAAAATAATTTTAAATATATACGTTCTCTTACTTCCAAACAAACTTAAAATCTAGATTTTTTAAAAAAAAATTGATTTGAAAGTTACAATTTAAAAATAAATTTATAATTATATTTTCAAACTTCACATTAGACTCCTACTTATAAATAAATTGAAAAGTTTATCATCAAAAATATTTCTATAAAAAAATGTATGCACACTAAATAGCATATTAATTTGATAAATAATTAACAAATTATTATTTGATTGTCAGAAGAGTTCTGTTATATGTATTGTATTCTCCAAATACTAAAACTTATATGTACGTCTTCAAATTGTTAGTTTGCAAAATATCTTAAACTATTTTAAAAGAAAATAAAAATGGTAATAGGGTACCTTTTTAAATCAATTATTTTTTAATTATCTTAAAATTATACTTTCAACTGCTCGTACATCAAATCACGTTTATAACATTATCTATAATTGTTCACTACTCTTCAAATTTTATGATCAATTTTAACACTAGATATCACTTTCAATATTCTACAAAAAGATTACAAAATTAGGAAAGTTATAATATAAAAAAAATATTGTTATTTAGGGAAAAATGTTTAAATAAGTACGTAGGTAGTTTTTCAAATTCATTAGCTCCTACTTATAAGCAAAAAGAAAAATTTTATCATCAAAAATAGTTTTATAAAAAATATATACACACTTACTTACAATAAATTGGAACTTTTTAATTTTTTTTTAAATTACAATTTGAAAGTTACAATTTAAAAATAAATCTATCATTATTTTGAAAAAAAAATGTTTGTCCAAGTAAGTAGAGGGTTTTTATCTTCCCATTTAACTACTACTTATAAATAAACTGAAAAGTCTATCATCAAAAATAATTTTATAAAAAAATATACATTCTCCTACTTACAAACAAATTTAAAATCTAGATATTTTTAAAAAAATTCTGATATGAAATTTACAATTTGAAAATAATTTATAATTATAGTTTCCAACTTCCCATTAAACTCCTACTTATAAATAAATTGAAAAAGTTTATTATCAAAAATATATTTATAAAAATATATACATACTAATTAACATATTAATTTGATAAATTATTAATAATATTAAAAGGTGAGTTGATTTATAAATATATTAACTAAACAAAATTATTATTAAATTGTAAGAAGAGTTCTCTTATTAAGTAGTGTATTCTCTAAATACTAAAACTTATATATACGTTTTCAAATTGGTCGTTTTCAAAATATATTAAACTATTTTAAAAAAATAAAAATGGTTAATGGGATACCTTTTTAATCAATTATTTTTAATTGTCTTAAATTATATTTTCAAATGGTCCTGCATCAAATCACGTTTACAACTTTTTCTATAATTGCTCACTGTTCTTCAAATTTTTATGATCAACTTAAACACTAGATATCACTTCCAATATTCCACAAAGAGATACAAATTTAGAAAAATATTAAACGTTATCAGTGATATAACAGTAACAAAAACTCAATGGAACTTGAAAGTTCTGATAGTTCGTCTAAGAGAAGCTCTAGATTGATTTAATCCTTGCTCTAGTTATGCAAAAGAGTTGGTTTTCCAAGATGAAAAGGTTTTATATTATATTTTATGAAAACTGAATAGATTTTGTTTCTTTGACTCTATGAAAAAGCGATAAGGTTTGCACACATTCTACCTTCTACAAACACTACTTATGGGATTCCACTGAGTATGTTGTTATTGTTGTTATTTTTGTTGACTATTTTATTTATAATTTTTTATATAAATTTATTTATTTGTAGGGAGATCAAACACATGTTCATATTGAAAAATCAGTGCTGAAACATCTCAAAGTCAATATCAAAGAGCGTGACTTATATCGTATACAGAACTTTTTAGTGTGAAAGAAATACTCAGAAGTTAAGTACCACAAAGCATAAGTTGAAGCTTACTTTTACTCAACGAACAAATATGACCGAAATAAGCGATGCACTATTTCCTATTAATATTTTTAATTTTTGACCATTTAGCTAAATGATAAAAGGGGAAGACTTGAATGAGACTTAATTATTTGGTAAATAAATATCATCCTAAAAATTTTACATATTATATTTTCTGTTATTCATTAACAACATATGTTATATTTTAGATGTGATAGGAGAAATTATCAATTTTAGTCAAGTTCAAACACAAAACATAAGTAGAAATTCTAGGAAGTTCATAAATGTGGAACTAAAAGATGATGAGCAAGAATATAATATTCATTTGAATACATATGGAATTGATAATATAATATATTATACATATGATGTTTGTCTTCTTTGACAGAATGAATAAGCTACCATCCACATTTTGGGGAGACTTTGTTGATCAAATTTTACCTTAACTTTTAAGTTTCGACAATCAACCTATTGTTGTGGTTCTTCAACTTATTCAAGCACATAAATTTCAAGGTAAAAATTATTTAGTCATTTCTATTTATTTAGAAGAAGTATTATATCTAACGCATATAGTATTTGATAGATTTATATTCCGTGCGCAATACTAGGAATGCATTGAAGCTTTGATGTATGACTAATGTTTATAAAGAAAGTTTTTTATATTATTAATATCTTTAATTTTTATTTATGAATGCTATTTATAAATTTTATAGACTCAAAATTTTCCGTGCATTTCCACAGGTACGAATACTTGTTCTTTGTTTCGAATTAAATTCATAGCTTGTAATTTGTTATCTTTTCAATTACCCTTACATTGTTCTTATCTTTATTAGTTTGATATTATTTACATATGATTGTTTATATTTCTGATTTGGGAGTGCAGTTACACGTTAATCACCTTCCCAGAAGACTTGGTAATTAATTTTTAAGTGCTTCAGAATCCCTTTTGGCAATCAATTTTTCCAAGTACTCCAAGACCCTTTTTGGAGGATGAATATCAGCAAGCAGATGAATCAATAGTGCTAATATACAAAACATTCTTTATAAGGACATCCCTATCTCCATAGAAAGGAGTTTGGTTTGTCAACTAGTTATAAGTATTCTTTCGTACATCTCAATGAACATATCTTCTTCCTTCTAGCATAAATAGGACATCCGAAATACATTATACATAGGTTTTTATGCTTAAAACCAGTGATCCCCCAATCTTTGCTCTCTCTTTTTCTCGTGCATTTGGCTTCAAGATCACACAAGATTTGTGTTTGTAGATCATTTGACCTGAGATCCTCTCATACTCAGCAAGTGAATCAATCAAGAGTTTCAAAGAAACTTTGCAACCACTAGAGAAGTATAATATAATCAACAATGGCTAAATGATTAATAGGGGGACTTTCTTATTCATATGTAACCTAATAAAGTAATTACTAGATATTTTATTAAGTTCGAATGACAAGTACAGTATTTAACATTAAGAATAAATAAAGGAGAGAGAGAAACTCCCTGTCTAAGGCCTCTTTCAAATTTAAATAAGTCCTATCTAAAATCATTTACAACAAGAGAGTACTAATTACTTGAAATATGTTCATGAACTATATCAATCCAAGATTCACAAAAATCCATTCCTCTCATAAGAATGCATGGATATGGCTATGACACATTGTCATAAACTTAGGTGATATCAAATTTGATTGCCATATTACTATTGGTGTTCAAACAGACAATGTCATGAATAATCTCCTAGACTAGAAGAATATTCTCAGTAAATGCTCTATCTTTAACAAAATCACTATAATTATCACTGGTAACCTCATATATAAATTTACCAAGTCTAGAATTAAGCAACTTATAGAGAATTTTGCTGATCACATTACACAAATCGATTGGTCCAATATAAATAAAATGTTAGAGGGGATGGGACCTTTTGGAAACATGATAATGCAATTATAAGCAAAGCTTCTTAGGAGAGAGACTATCACAACCCAAGCCTAGGGTCTAGATGTGACATACCGAATGAGAAATCCGAAGGAAACCCAAACAAGTCTCTTAGCATATCATTTGCACATCCTTGATTACGGAAGCACAATTAAACAATAAGCAGGTAACAAATAATTCTTAGGGAAGTGGGACTTTGGACTCAAGCTATGGAGATGTTATAGGGAAGAGAATTCGCATGAATCATATATCAAATAAAGTCAAAGGGGCGGGTAATTAAGTATGACTCATGCTATGAGGATGTTTTAGGGACTTGAGACTTCCGACTCATCATCAACATACAACAAACATAGAAGGAAAATCTTTCATAAACATAGTAGGATTCAAGCTCAATACATAAATATCAATATCCAACAACACCTCTAGTACGAATGGAATGGGAGCCAAGACATCTCCTGAGTTCACCCTCAAAAGGTAAAAATTCAAAATAGACATGTCTTAACAAAGCATGAAAGTAAAGTGGATATTGTCTCCGGAGTGGAGGACTCACCAATAGTAGTCTTCAAAGGATCTAGCTAGCCACATGGTGGAGGAGGATGAATAGGAGCTCCGGTACCTACATGGTTAGATCATGTAGGCAAAAGAAGGATGCATTAGTACTTGGAATGTACTAAATATGCGGGGTATAATATAATAATGACATAATCAATACTTAATAATATACATAATTATAATCAATGGATATAAGACCAAGATGACATGGACAATCAATAGCTAAAACATACATGAAGTCAAACTCGCATAACATAATATATGTGGGAGGAGACCTTAACTGACCTATAAAACCAAGCGAGATACTACTTGGAATCTCGATGTTTATCTCCATACCAAAAAATGAGTGGTCTAACTTTCAAGGTAAACCAAACTTAATCCCACATATTGGGTAACTTGACCTAGTTGGATCAACTAGTAAAACCCATTTAGGGAAAATATGATGAACATATGGCGGCACATAGTTAAAAGACCAAGATTTTATATAAGGACCCCTTAGGCCAAGCCCCACCTTCAATCTCTTTCGGTGCTAAGTCTAGTCCCGCAGAATACTTGACATAATTATAAATTTAATCATAACTTGAATGGCTTGTAAAAATATGATAACATGGTAGGAGTAGCTCAGTCTTGTTCTTGACCCCTACAAGTGAGCATATACCTTATACTAGAGGGTATAAAGTTTTATAAACTTGACACCTTTAGTGAAAATTACATTATACATGAGGGTAGAGTTTGTAATATGCTTGACTACTTCTTGTGACCATTAGTTTGTCCATCAGGGTAAAACACTTATCATACTTGAGTCCTTCATGTAGACAGTATTCATTCACAAGAATGTGGATTATAGTATAAGGGCTCAACATCTTACTTAGAAATCATAGGAACTTTTCATGAGTACATTGCATGCTTAGGAGCCTATAATTTATCATATCATGCTTTTCTTGCAAAACATGCAATAGCCTTTTGTCACTCCCAAGTCTAGGACTTAGATGTGACATGACAAATGGGGAATCCAAAGGGACCCCAATTAAGCCTCTTAGCATATCAATCGCACATCCTTGGTTGTAGAAGCAAAAATAAGACAACAACAAGTAACAATAAAGTCTACGGATAATGAGACTTAGGGCTTTCATCTCATCATCAACATAAAAGAGCATAGAGGGAAATAAGGGACTAAGGAAAGTCCTTCATAATAATGTAGATAAAATAGGGGTCAAGCTCAATACATGAAATCCATATCCAACATCACCTCTACTTTAGATGGAGCGAGGGCCAAGACATCTCTCGAGCTCACCCTAAAAGATAAGTATCCAAAAATATAAGACAAGCCTTAACAAAATCATGAAAGTTAAGTGGAAGTTGTCCTCAGAGTGGAGGGCTCAGCAATAGTAGCCTTCAAGAATCCATCTAGCCACGTGGAGGAGGAGGATCAGTAGGAGCTCTGGTCCCTATATGGTAATATCATATAGGTATAGATTATGCATTAGTACGTTTAAAGGTACTAAGTATACAGGATGCAATGCAACAAGAGTCCTACGCGTATAATAACCAGATGCTTAGTCATAATCAAGAAACTTAAACTCAATATGGAATATATACTCAAATTTTACCCAAATATGCGTGAGATGGGCCAAATAGGCACCCACTCACCTTACGGTATAACCTTTTTGGAGAGTGTTACCAATACCTCTACCTTACGACATAGTCTTTTTGATAGGTAGTATAAGATGTGCCCTATTTTATGATATAATCTTTTAGGTAGGAGCCGTGAATAATTGTACATTACGGCCGTTTGTAGGTATTATCGAATGCCCTCACCTTATGATATAATCTTTTGAGGAAGAGCCATGATTTATTGTACCTTATAACTTGGTGTTTTTGGTATGTCCTTTCTTTATGATATAATCTTTTTGATAGGAGCCATGGTTTATTCTACCTTACAGTATGACCTTTTTGGTAGATATTATAAGATGTCCTTACCATATGGTATAATATTTTCGGTAGAAGTCATAAAAATACCTCATCAAACTATCACATTCAAGTATTAAGACAAAAATTCCATTTCCCAAGAATATAATAAAACATACAAGCCCAACAATTCACTTGCAATGCCGTAGGTACTTTAAATGAATTCAATGCATACATGCAAGTCCTTAATCATCATAAAGTCAATTGACTTAAACTATGCAGTAGACCATTAATAACTTGAGAATTCTTGACTTGACATTTTATCAAACACTTGGTGGGTTCATAATGTTAGTTCAAAATTATGCAATTCAAGAGTGAAATAATATGAGAAAACTCAATGCAAATTAACTCACCAACATATAGTAAAACCCTCATGTAAGATACCTTGAAATCTACCATCAAATTACATAATAGATCATAGTTCTATAACTCAACACATACATATCCTCAATAGACAAAACCAATTCATAGTATAAGCTTGAAATAGACCAATATGCATGTTCAATCAACTTTTCGTAAAACCCCAACATAATTTCTAATCAAAATCCATAATAAAAGATACCCATAGATAATACAACTTGAAAACTTGTAATTTTCATAAAAAGGAAGATTGGGCTCCATGAGTGAAAGAATTCAATGGATGAAACCCACATACCTTAAACTTGCGTTTTCCTGATGTTGACTTGAAGGAGACTTGAAGCTTTAGTTGAGTTCTTGAGATCCAAAATTAAGCTTGGGACACTTGAATTTGGATGAAATATTTGGTTAAGTCTTGGAGAGGCTTTTGAGAGGGTCTTGAGTGATATAGAGTTGAAAAATAGGTAAGTATTGATGTTTTTATGCATAAGTGGGCATGAGGCTATGACCTCAATGCCCTTGGGACAAAATAGAAAAATATGGAAAAAAACTGCACTGGTCCACGTCTAGTCAGCGTCGCGAAGGACACTATTACACAGCTCCGCGCCCTTGGCGTGTTGCGGCCAGGGAGCTGATCGCCACTATTTCTAAAACATTTATGAAAATTATTTTTTGATATGGGTCCTTTAAAATCAGGGTTATACACATTTCCCACCTAGTTTTTCTCCTTGATCAATAATATGAAGTTGGATTTTTGATACCATGTACATATTTTGAGATGTATGAAAATTACGATTATGGGCATTTTCAAAGCATATTTTTGGGCATTTTAATATCTCTCCCTTGGGAACATTTGTCTCGGAATGTCAAAGAAACATATATAAGAGAAGTAATCATGAAGATTTCAGCCCAACATGAATGCAACAATTACATTTAACATCATTTTCAAAAATCTCGACGTGAATGTCAAAAAAATAACCATAAACATGAATACATGCAACATAATATGAGGGTTGAAGCTTAAGATTTGAAATCATAGAAGGGACTTAGTTTGCTATCTTAAGCTTGAATAGAATGAAAGAGGTATGGATATTGACTCTACGTGTCCACTCCAGCTTCCCAAGTGATGCTTTCGACTTGTCGATTCCTCCAAAAAACTTGATGGATGCTACATCCTTGTTCCTCAACCTTCTCATATGTCAATCTAATATCTCCACCGGGACCTCCTAATAGGTCAAATTATCCTCCACAATGCCCACAACCTCTAAGGGCACTACAATACTTGGGTCACCCACACACTTTCTCCACATCCACATATGAAAGATCGAATGAACCATATTCATATCCATAGGCAACTCCATCACATAGGCAACCTTACCAACCCTCCTCAAAATTCTATAAGGACCCACAAACCTTAGGTTTAATTTACCTTTCTTGCTAAACCGGACCACACCCTTCATTGGTAAGACTTTCAAGTAACCCAATCATCAACGTCAAGCACATATAGCCTACATTGGTACCTAAGGACCCTATCTCCCCCCTTACAAGAAAACGTCCACTTTACCAACCTTCACCAAAGCCTTCAATTCTAGCAATATGGGGTCACAATCTTGTTTTTCTTTATCTCCTCAATCAAGGAAGATTTAGGATCGTCAACAACCACTACACCACCATTATCAACCTCATCCAACCTAGCCAACCAATGAACCTCTCTAGCCACCTCTTCATTCCCCAAAAATTCATACTTCTCACACCTAGCAAACAACCTTCCATCACCACAGTCAAATAATTCACAAGCTCTTCTTCACTTTGGAAATAAATCAATACATCATTACTAAGAACTACCACAAACACACCAAGGTAGGGTTAAAGACCTATTCATGATATCCATAAACATAGCCGGAGCATTAGTCAAGTAAAAGACATCACCATAAATTCAAAATATTGGGAAGAACATCAAGAACTCATTGATCATTGAAACCGTCTCATTAGGAATGACTTTAGCTCAACATCCTTAACCCTTACAAGATGGTAAATACAACCCTTAAAGATCCATTTGGGCCTCAAGACAAGAAATGAATCTACCTTTAACTACCACTTCACAACTTTCCCACTTAAGTACAGACTCATTAGGGAATTGGAATCTACTTTACAGGTTCTATAATCAATTGAATCATGATATGCATGTAACTAATCCACCTCCAAGAATAACCTCAAAATCCACCACGACAAGTTCAACAAAATCACTAGACAAGACTTTATGCAATAAGGATATAGGACAACCCCTATAGACTTTTCTAGCAACAATAGACTCACCGGGAGGGGGGAGGAGTAAATACCAAAAAGGTTCATACAATAATTTGGGACATCCACAAAGCTTATTAGCAACAAAAGGAATAATGAAAGAAATAATGGCACCAGGACCTATCAAAGCATGCACAGCAAAATTAAAAATCTTTAACATACCGGCAACAACATCAGGCACCTCATCCCTTCCTTGCCTCCTTTGAAGAGCATAGGATGATTGTGTCATGGAGCACTCCCTTGTTGGCCTTCTAGAGTCTTCTGATAGACATGACCACCTTGCCTTTGTGGTCGGCCCCCTTCACCCTTGTTTTGATCATGTGAACAATCCAAAATTTTGTGGCCCATCTAGCTATACCCAAAACATACAACTCGTGTTCCTCCAACATATGCCACCATATTTTCTCCCACATTTTGGGCATCTAGGATGAGTCACCCCATCATCATCTCCTTGGAGCCTTGGTTGGGTACTCCATCTTTAGCAACCCTCTTGTTTGGAGCACTATAGGATCCTTAGCCTTAAAACTGAAGACCTTGTTAAAACTAGTTACCCTTAAATTGAGCCTTCTTGGACTCCACACTTCTCTTCTTCCTAAGTTTCTTCCCTCAAGTTGTTCGACAAAGGTCATGACCCGAGACAAATCCATATCACTTAGAAGCATCGCAGTATGACACTCTTCATTTACCAAGTTAGACACCCCCAACATAAACTTATTTATCCTTGATCTAGGCTCGATGACCAATTGAGGAGCATACTTAGAGAGCTTAGTGAAATTAAGGGCATTCTCTATCACACTTATAGAACCTTACTTAAGAATCATGAACTCCATCATTTTAGCCTCTCTCAACTCAATAGAGAAGAATTGGTTGAGGTTTTGAACTCCTCGCAAGGATTAGCATCATGATTTCCCCTTCCCATCTTCCATTGCACAAACTAAATTTAAGCCACACCTTTTAGTTGGTAGGCCACTAGTTCCATCTTCTCCTCCATATTTACACCATGATAGACAACACCTTATACACTTTATCTATGAACTCTAGGTGATCTTTCTCCGCCTTGGACCCATGAGATTTTGGAGGGTTCATTCTTTTGAAATCCCTCACCGTTGAGGCCGAAGTAGGATCATGAGAAGCTTAGGACCCTTGGTTCAATTGGTGGGTCATTGCATGTGCCAATATAGTGATGGCATTCCAAAACTCGACTTGAGTGGCCCATTCCTCTAGAGGGGCTTGGTGAGCCAGATCCTCCTCAGGTATGCGGGCCCTCCTTGGTATTCCTCTTTGAAGTGACATGCTCTAGAAGAGGAAAGAGCATTCATTAGGGGAAAAAAGCATTATCTTACATCCAAAGCACGATATAGACCATGAAGAAGTAAAAAAATTGCTAAACTGCTTCATAGCCTCCCATCCATAGTTGTGGCGCTCTTCACAACCATGAATAAGACTCTAATCAACACGATATATTGAATTCCAAGGACCATTAACAACCTAGTTCTCTGATACTAAATTTATCACGATCTAAGCTTAGGGCCTAGACGTGACACGACGAATAGGGACCAAAGGGAACCCCAAACAAGCCTTTTAGAATATCATTGACACATCCTTGGTTGCAGAAGAAAAATAAGCAAGAACAATGGATATACAACAAGGGAAGCGGGACCAAGGAAAGTTTTTGATTATCATAAAAGCGTAGAAGAGTCAAGCTCATAGCACAAGTTCATCAATTATCCAATAACACCTCTAACATAGAATGGAGTGGGGGCCAAGACACATTCTGGGGTCACCCTCATAGTATAAAGTGTTCAATATAAAAAAATAACAAAATGGCAAGAGTAACTTAGATAGCATCCCCAGATTCAAGGACTCACGAAAACTTGTCTTCAGAGTACCAAACTTGTTGCGTGGAGGATGATCAAAAGGTGCTCCAGTCCATACATGGTAATATCATGTAAACATAAAGTATACGTTAGTACGTTTGAATGTACTAAATATGCGGGATGCAATACAACAAGAGTCCTATGCCATAATAACAAGATGCTTACTCATAATCAAGAAACATAAACTTAATATGGAAAATATACTCGAACTTTACCCAAATGCGCATGAGATGGGCCAAATAGGCACCCATTCACCTTACGATATAATCTTTTCTAAGAGTGTTACCAATAGCCCTACCTTATGACATAGTCTTTTTGATAGGTAGTATAAGATGTCCCATACTTTACGATATAATCTTTTAGGTAAGAGCCATGGTTTATTTTACCTTATGGCATGACCTTTTTGGTAGGTATTATAAGATGTCCTCACCATACGATATAAGCTTTTCAGTAGGAGTCATGAAAATAGCTCATCAAATCATCACATTCAAGTATCAAGAAATGAATTCATATTTCCCAAGAACATAACAAAACATAGGAGTCCAACAATTCACTTACAATGTCATAGGTACTTTACATGAATTCAATGCTTACATGCAACCATTAATCACCATAAAGTCACTTGACTTATAAACCATGCATTAGACCATCAATAACTTGAGAATTCTTGACTTGACATTTTATCAAATATATGGTGGGTTCATAATGCTAGTATAACATCATGCAATTCAAGAGTGAAATAATATGAGAAAACTCAATGTAAATTAACCCACCAACATATAGTAAAAGCCTCATGTAAAATACCTTAAAATCTACCATCAAATCACATAATAGATCATAGTTTCATAGCTCAAAATATAGATAGTCTCAATGGACATAATCAATTCATAGTATAAGCTTGAAATAGACAATCAAAATCTATAATACCTATAGATGATACAACTTGAAAACATGCAATTTTTATAAAAAGGAAGATTGGGCTTCATGGGTGAAAGGACCCAATGGATGAAACTCACATACCTTAAACTTGGATTTTCTTGATATAGACTTAAAGGAGACTTGAAACTTGAATGAAATTCTTAAAATCCGAAATTAAGCTTGGGACACTTGAATTTGGATGAAATATTTGGTTAAGTCTTTGAGAGATTTTTGAGAGGGTCTTGAGTGATACAGAGTTAAAAAATGATATTTTTATGCATAAGTGGGCATCAGGCTATGACGCCAATGCCCTTGGGCTTAAATAGAAAAATAGGGGGGAAAATGCATTAGTCTGCAATGTGAACCCAATGCGAAGGACACTGTTACACAACTCCGCACCGCTGGTGTGTCGCGACCAGGGTGCTGATTGCCACTATTTCCAAGAAATTTGTGAAAATTATTTTTCGCTACGGATCCTCTAAAATTCGGGTTATACCTATTTCCCACTCAATTTTTCCCTTGATTAAGAATATGAAGTCGAATTTTTGATATCACGCACAAATTTTGAGATATATAAAAATTATGATTATAGGAATTTTCGAAGCACATTTTTGGGGCATTTCATATAGCATGCTTTGACCTTCAATCCTACATCTATGGTTATCTTCAAGAATTTGGGTTAAAACCCTTGACTTCTTTTTTTCATTTCTAATTTAATTAAGTTTTGAAGGTGATTAATCCTACTAACTTTTGTTTAATATATGAACTAAGGTATGTAGGATATTAATAAGTACATTTTAACCTCTCAATTAGATTAGTCATTTAAGTTTACCCGTAACTTAAATAATTGTAGTCGTTGGATAGTCTAAAATACCTACCAAAATTTTACAAGATAAATCTTTTAGGAAATTAAGAGGACTCATTCTCAAAATAGTCTAACAGGTCATTACATTATCCACAACTAAAAATCATGTTCATCCTCAAACATAAAGTAGAAAAGAGTACCTGAAACTTTGAAAAGGTGAGGATATTTGGCATGTATGTCAGACTTCATCTCCTAAGTCACCTCTCTAACTGGACAATATTCCCATTGCACCTTCATGGAAGTAATTTCTTTTTTTTAAGCTTTCAAACCTGTCTTTCTAAAACAGATATAGGCTCCTCCTCAAATGACAAATCTGGATCTAACACCACTGAATCAAATGAAAGTATAAGACTCATCCAGTACATACTTTCAGAGCATGGAGACATGAAATACATGATGCACAGATGATAAGCTAGGTTAAAAGGGTAGCCTATAGGTCACCTCTCTATCTCACTCCAAAATCTCAAATGGTCCAATAAATTAAGGTCTAAGCTTTCCTTTATCCCCAAACTGCATAACACCCTTAATGGTTGACATGATAAGCCAAACATAATCGCCCTCCATAAAATCTAGGGCTCAAACCCTCCTATTTGTATAGCTCTTCCGTTGACTCTGAGTGGTGAACAACCTACCCTGAATCATACAAACCTGCCCCATAGCATCTTTAAGAAAGTCTGCATCTAATGAGTCCATCTCAGTGGAATCAAACTAACTAATTGGAGATCTACGCTGCCTATTGTACAAAGCCTTAAATAGTATGATCTGAATACTAGAGTGATCTACTAAGGGCATATGTTGGTCCTAACGAGAACCAACATCAATCATACATGCTCGAACGATGTCCTCCAACACTTGAATCATTCACTCAGATAATCCATCTATCCAAGGGTGAAAGACTAAATACATATCTAGCTGAGCACCTAGACCATACTGCAAGGCTTTCTAAAATGTGAAGTGAAGAGTGAACCCCGATCAGAAATGATGGAAACAGGGACACCATGTAGTCTAACTATCTAACTAATGTAAAGCTCAACCAATGTTTCTGCCGTATACTTAATCTTGACAGCAATTAAATGGGCGGACTTAGTCAATCGATCCACAACTACCCAGATAAAGTAATTACCACCCACAGTAGTGGGCAAAGCCACCATAAAATCTATGGTGATATACTCCCACTTCCATATAGGAATGGACATCCTCTAAAAGTTACCTCTAGGCCATTATTGCTCACACTGACAAGTTAGACACTTGGACATAAAATCTAAGATGTCCTTTTACATGTTACACCACTAGTAATGCTAACTTAGGTCGTGAAACATCTTCGCTGCTCTTAGATGAATAGAATAGCGAGTACAATGAGCTTCCTCAAGAATGAATCTAATCAATTCACCCACTTTAGGCACACAAATGTGACCTCCAATTCACAAAACACCATTAGGATCAAACACCGATTCCTTGGCCTCTCCTTTGGTCACTTTGTGTCTGATGAGACAGTACTTCTCATCCTTAAACTAGCACTCCCAAATCTGGTCTATCAAGGAAAAATGAGCCTCAATAAAAGTAAGTACACCACCTCATCCAAAAGCTGTAACTTGAGTAAACCACTAGCTACGCTGAATATCCCTGGCCAAAGGTCGCTCTATAACTCGAATAATGTTTAAACTTCCATGCTAGAAGTCATTCTAATTAAGGTGTCCGCCTCCATATTAGCCTTTCCCGAATGATATAAGATGGTCAAGTCATAGTCCTTTAGTAACTTGATCCATCTACGTTGCCTCTAGTTCAAATCCTTTTGACTAAATATATACTGAAGACTCCTATAATCAATGAAAACCTCACAATGTACACTATATAAGTAATGATGCAATAACTTAAGCACAAAAACCAGTGCTAATTCTAAGTGATTGATAGGATAGTTCTTCTCATGAGCCTTCAACTATCTAGAAGCATAGGCTCTTACTTTTCCCTTTTATATCAACACACCACCTAAACCAACTCATGAAGCATCACAATACACCATAAAGTCCACACCTACCTTAGGTAGTGTCAAAATTGGAGCTAAAGTCAACAAAGTCTTGAGCTTTTGGAAGCTCGCCTCATACTCATCAAACCAATCAAAGCCTATATTCTTCTGAGTTAATCTAGTCAATGGTGCTACAATGGAAGAAAAATCCTAAACAAACCACTGATAATATCCAGCTAACCCCATAAAACTATGAATTTTAGTAGTTAAAGTATGCCTTGTGCAACCTCTAACTATCTCAACCTTAGCTGGATCCACTGTAATCCTCTCTTTGGACACCACATGCCTTAAGTATACAATCGAATCAAGCCAGAGTCACACTTGGAGAATTTTGGATATAGTTTTTCCTCCCTCAACCTCTGTTAGCACTACCATCAAGTAGTGAACATTATCAGACTCAGTCTTATGATACACCAAGATGTCATTAATGAATACTATTATAAAAGAATACAAGTGAAGATGAAACACCCTATTCGTCAACTCCATTAATGTTGAAGGGGCATTAGTCAACGCAAAAGACATCACCAAAAATTCATGGTAGTCATAATGGGTTTAAAAAGTTGTCTTATGGATATTTGATGCTCTAATCCTTAGCTGATGATAACCGGATCTCAAGTCAATCTTAGAGAAAAAGGCTGTTCCACGAAGCTGATCAAATAAGTCATCAATACGAAGAACAGGGTACTTGTTCTTGATAGTCACCTTATTCAACTGCCTGTAATCAATACACATCCTCATAGACCTATCTTTCTTTTTCACAAACAAGACTGGGTCATCCTAAGGTCAAACACTAAGACGAATAAATCCTTTTCTCAATAAGGCTTAGTGCTCAACTCCAGATCAATTAGAAAGTCAATATCCTTATTGTGAGGAGCACCTGGAATATCAGTGGGAAACACATCGACAAACTTCTAAACCCCAGGAATGGACTCCATAGAATATCGTTCAATACTAGTATCTCGAATAAATGCCAAGTAAGACAAACACCCCTTATCAATCAACTTTTGAGCATGGATGTAGGAGATAAATGTTCTAGGATAAGAATCATTATCACCCTTCCACTCAATCTTTGGTACACTGAGCATGGCTAAGGTCATAGTTTTTAATATAACATTAATGAATAACATGATAAGGATAAAGTTAATCCATCTCCAAGATAACATCAAGGTCTACCATCTCCAGAATAATCATATCTACCCAAGTATCATACCTAGTCAGAGAAATAAGATAGGATCAATACACTTGATCCACCACTAAAGGCTCACCTACTGGTGTAAAAGCATGCACGGGAACTAACATTCGATCACAAAATAAACCAAATCCAGATGAAATGTATGTAGACACATAAGAGTACGTAGATCCAAAATCAAATAACATAGATGATGATCGATGATAGACTAGAACAATACCCGTAATGATTATATCTAAAGCCTCAACCTCGAGTCTCCTAGGAAAATCATATCACTTAGCTCCTTTGCCACTGTCGATCTGAACAACACCTTAATCTTTACTACGTGGAACTAAAGCACCACTATCTGAAGTCCTGTCATCTCTAGTAGTTTGACCCCTACCCCAACTCTTGTTCGGTGGAGCTGAATCTCTAACTGGAGCAATTATATAAGTACGATGAGGTCCTGAATGAGTTTGAAAAGGATAGTGACGAATCAAGTGGCTTGGATCCCAACACCTAAAATAAGACCTCAGTGTGGAAGATTGTTGTCCACCAAATAAACTACTATAGCTACCGTGGGTAGAATTGTAGGCCCTTGAGACATCGATCTACCCTTAGCTACTAATATAGATGCATTCACAGGATCATGACGTCTGAAAGATCCACTACTCCTATGCGAACCTCTACCTTCTGATGAGGTACCAGAAAATTGACCCGTAGTCAAAATCATAAAGGAAGTAGATTGCAAAGAATCCAACAAAATAATTTAAATTGAGTTTCCCAAAGAATGAACTTCGAGAAGGAATTACAGATTCCAAAATGATAAAATCATTTTTGATTGGATTAGCAAAGACTTCTACAACATGTTCTATATTTTCGGAGAAATATATTTGTTAACGAAGGGCTCTAGATTATGTTGATCATAAATGAAAAGATTGTTTCCTTAGAAAGACGAAAGTAGATTTGCATTCATATACATAAGAATTATATAAGAAGAAGAAGAATTTTATATTTTTGCGAAAGGGGGAGTAGTAATAAGTCATATAGAATCTATAGATTCGTGATAAAGGAAAATCCCTCAATTAGGGAGGAAGATCAGAATTAGAAGTTGATTAAAAAATAAGGACATGGGCTCATGTAAGTAGGAAACAAAAAATATCTATTCTAATTCTATCATCAGTTATGGGTTTGATTAGATTTCACTTGACTGTCTATAATTTCGTTGCGTATGCTAAATTTTGAATAAATTTAGAAAGATAAATAGTTTTAAATATTCCTTAGAAGCTGAATCTTTGTCTCCTATTAAGTCACGTAAAGATGCAGAATCAAAAAGAATTCAAAAGAATCCATATTCCCTATCGCGTATACTCTACCCCGCATTGGGTAGACCTTATACAGTAACTGTCCTAGCTCTACCATATCTTTTGTTCATTTCTTCTAGTATTTCTAATGATAAGTAATTATGTATGGACTCATTTTACTTGAAATTCAACAAATCCTTTCTTTATTTTACATATCTCATTTTTGTGCTTATCTTCATTATTAGTTTAGTTTATGCATGGCGAAAGGGGGCATTGAAATGGTCATAGCAAATTCAATGAAACAACAATTGGTACCATAGACAATTGCTCATAAACTAGAGAGTCTTGACCAATTTCAAAGATCATTTAAAATAGTGCCAGATATTCTATGGATACAAGCTATTTAACGAGACAACTAGGTTAGTTTAGATTGAAATTCACTTTGAATAAAGAAATTAAGAATATTATTTCCTAATATCTCAATTGGTCAAATTCAAAATCAAATTTCCCCTTTCGATGAATGATTGGAACAGACTTAACTGGTTGGTAGAGTCGTGAAAACACTTATTTCTTCCATATTTTGATTCTTAGCTCTATGGAAGAATATGTTACTGCTAAAATACGGAAGAATTGGTGGAGATATCTAGAATATCTATCTTTATTCTCTTTTATTATTTTATTGTCATTTTATGTTCTGTTCTGGACAACAATCTAATTCTCCATGAAAAGCAAGAATGTCCACATCTTTTGGCCAATTCAAGGTGAAAAATGGGGTTGCTCCCTCGTAACATTATGAGCTATTCATTGAAGTATTATACTATTAACTTTTGAAGGGGATGTAACTCCGATGGAAGTTTTCTTGAGAATTCAAGAGAAGGTCACAGCGAGACGAGCCATTTATCATTACAATAGGTGTCAAATAGAAGTGGAGTGATGTATGTAGCTGAGGCATCCTAATAGACCGGTAGACTTGAACTTTGTTCCTAATAAGTACCTCCATATTCTACTGAGTAGGATTCGACAATGGATTTGAATCGGTGATTGTAAAACTTCCTTTTATCAATCTTGATTTGCGTATAAATTCTAGAACTACGGACCTTTCAAAAATGTTCCCTAATGAACTGGAAAATCAGTGAATTTCTACTAACAAAGAAAAAAGTAATACTCCGAATAAGGAATTTTAAACTTGACTTCTGAGTTCTTAGATAAAATTGACGAAAAAAATGAAAAAGATTCCACTTTTGTGTCTATAGTATTCATAGCTACCTGGTGATAAATAAACCATTCGTACCTCCGTTGGCCTCTTAGAAATTTCATAAAAAGGGCTTTCTATCGGACTTCCATTGAAGAGAAGAAAATGAAAGACTTTCATAAAAATTCTTATAGAATCAAGAATGAAGTGATGAGAAGAAAAAAGAAGGCGTTAAGACACCCTCCTGGCCCAACCTTAGTTATTCTAAGATCCTTTTTCAAAGCTACTCCTATTTCGATTTTGATTTAAGAAAAAAGGCCTGAAAGGTACAATTCCTACGCTGAAAGCACTATTTCAGTGCGGGCCATAAGAGCAGTACCAAATCGATGCAAACTCTGTGAAAGACATCTTTTGTTCAAAATGAATTCTCTTTAATCCATATTTATTTTTGAGCTAATAGTGTTCTCCTCAAATAAAGCATTATTGAGATAGTTGTTGCATCAAAAGAGATAAATATTGACTATTCTGGCTAACATTGAACTTGATAAAATGAAATGGTTGAATAAATAAAAAATGAGACTATTCAAGAATACATAGAAAATTCTTGAGTAGTCTACTTCCCTTTGAATGATTAATTCCTATGGATAATCCCTATATTATAGATTATATAACTTCAATCATAGGGATCTATTTCTAGTCGCATAGCTTCATAATAATTTTGCAAAGCTTTCGCATAATTTCCTTTGAATTGAGCCGACATCCGTTATGATCGTCATTCAATTAAAAGAATCTTTGTTCCAGAAATGTATGTAAGATTGTCACCTCATCATCAAGATTTAATCCAAACTATAATGGTCTTTTTCTTATTCCTAAATGGGTCTTTTTCATCTTTTTAGGTTTATGCTCTACTTTGGGTAAAGATCCACCCGATTTAGATTTGTATATATAGGACAAATGCTCCTATTACCATTTTTTTTTATACTTTTTTAAATCTTCTTATAGAAATGGAAGAAAAAATCAAGAGCTTCAAAACTGAGAAGATTGACTCGAGAACCAATTTCATTCTGAGCTCCATTGTAGAATTCGGACCTAACCAAAATCACCTGTATGATTAAATATGCTGCCAATAAAAAATTTCCTCTTATTATAGTGTGTGATTTTAGGAGGGAGGCTCACATACAGGAAGGAAGTTTAAGGTAAATAAAAAAGTCTATGTCAGTAAAATACTCAAGAGGATAGATGGGGCGATTCGGGTGAGATCCAATGTAGATCCAACTTTAGATTCACTCATGGGAATTCAGTGGGATCCTTTATTCACATTTTTTTCCACTAAGAATATTTTCTAAAACTTTTGGACCCTCGAATTTAGAGTATCCTACTTTCATGCAATTCAAAGAGTTCAACAAGCAATCGATATTTCATGATCAATGGTGTAACACTCTTTGAAAAATTATTTCACCCCCTTAGATCTTTTTAGTTGGAACTTTAGGTGGTTCTCAAAAAAAGATAGAAAAATATTATCCCTAGAGTTAAGACTACGAGGAATTATAAACTAATTATATCATAGATTCGATCAGGAACATATTTACTAGTTATATCATCCGCAATTGCTTGAATCTCGAGACGTTCTTCAAACCAATCATATATTTTATTGAGATAGGTAGAACTCCCCCTTTGAGAATCATATATAAGATAACAGTTTCTGTGATGCATAGGCCTCCCAATAGGAAACGAAGACATGCAAAAGTTTCCTCGGGCCGGACGGAGATTAGCCCTCAAGTGCAAAAGCTGAAGGTAGCTTGACTATAAGAACCACCAGTCGAGCAAGGGCAAAAGCCAACCGTAGTGATCCGACGGTGCCGAGTGGAAGGGCCCGTATTTTAGTTCATCATGGGTAGGGACTCTATTTCTGAGATAATAACTTCTATACAAAATGTTGATATGGATCAAAAAAAGAAAAAATACCAATTAAAGTGGAGGATTTCTTCAAACAACAAAGGGTTAGGTCAACTATCCAATCAAATGATAGTAAGCATGTTTCCCATCTCTTCTCGAGAAACAAATGTTATTACTTTGCAAAATTATGCTCATTTTCCAATGTGACAATCTTGTAACCCAGTAGATAAAGTACATTACATAGTCCAAGAATTGGCGACTTACCCATTCAGTGACTTTGGGAACGAAGGGTAAGTCAAGACCTAAGATCAGGCTAAAAGGCGTAGTCGATGGACAATAAGTGAATATTCCTATATTGCCCCTTCATTCTGCCATCTTGACCAACAAATCATTAAGTACCTAGTGCAACTGCTCCTGGTGAAACAGAAAGTACCCATTTAACTTGGAAGGGGGGCTAGTGATTTAGTGGCAGTGGGCTCTATGTCCTTACATCAAATATTCTTCTTTTTCCTGGATATTTGGGTTCACATACCCATGAATTCATTATTTGCTTAGATCTCTACCCCTTAAAGATCAAACGTGAAAGTTTCCTTTCATCCGACTAAAGACGAATAGGTAGATCAAATCATCAGGTTTTCATGAAAATAGGATCTACACAAGGGAAAACACTTGCCATTCGTTGGTTATTAGTGGCAATAAAGAATTTTATGACTTTATTGACCTGACCAGGAAAACAATAATTTTTCTATTTTTTTGTGATACTTTAAAATTACTAATTGAATGAAATTCTAATGGGTATAAATTGAGGGGGATGCTTTTATCCCGTAGGTTGAGGAGCAAAAGAAGGAATCCGCCTGAGGAGGGGCTGGTTAAGGGAACCCACTAGAGCCGTAGCAAAAGTGAGTCTTCACATGGAAATTGTCACTAATGATCTGATTAAATATCATATATATGGGTACAATTGTGTATCAAGAACAAAAAGATATTGATATGGTCGAATGGTAAAAAATTGCTAGATGACTTAGAACCAATAGTTCATTATCTAATAGATCTTTCTTTTTTTTAATACTCTATATGAGAGTTATCAGTATTTAGCAAATCTATTTCGATATAATGAAATGCTATTGGATCAAATGAAAAATACATTGTTAAGAAAAAATGGCTTTTTATGGAAGAAATAAAAATTAGATTCACGAAGAAATGATCAAAAGAGTTGTATTTGCTATAAAATTGGGCACTCCGATCGTAATGCATGACTACTTAACCAAAGGATTCACCACAAAAACTAGCTTGGACATTCATTCATGAAGGTACTCGTAATGGGTTAAAGAACATATCAATGGATCTTCCATCTTGTAAATAAGGCATATCTTCTTTAGGCAAAATTTTGGAAATGGTACCTTTATTTTCGTGTCTTCCAGCTACTTTATGGCCTACTTTGATTTCAAGTTTTGTGAAATATATACACAAATTATTTCGAGATTATAATTAGAATCACCCCTTTTCTGGATCCACCTCACATCAATAACTCGACCCCGGGATAACTATCTCTCGAGCATAGGTTTAGGTTTGGCCTGAATGGAAATATATAAAATAAAATGGCTCAACTATCCCACCTAGCCAAACCAGAAAAATAGATTAGATATAAATTAGATAAAATAAATGAGTTGACAAAAAAAATACTTAAGCTGAGATGTATGATTAAATCAAAGTTAAGTGATCAAAATTTATAAAAATGATTAATATATTTAAGATAATTACGTATTTACAAAATACTATCTCAATTCATCTTATTTCATCAGTTCTGTGGCTGCATGAGCAACAACACCAACTATGAGAAATTCATCAATCCACATGTGATGTGTAAACAATAACAGTTGTGTACCATAGTTAGTAGCTAGATACGGATTAGGGGGCATGAAATACAAATGATGAGCTACAATAATGGTTAAAGAGCCTAACAGAGCACCTTATATCTTTTTCGGAGTGTCAAAAGATCTGATCATTTTTATATGGTTTCTCTTGCACTGCCTTTTCCAATGGGTTTTGCAGATAAAAATAAGTTCCTCTAATTCTATGAATTTTTCTAGAAGACTCTTTTCTTGAATGTTATTCAAGAAAATTTTGAATTGCCCAGTTGGAGAAAAGATCCTCCTCATCTACTAGATTTATAATGTCGATTCTACTAAATAATTCGTCAATAAAAAATAAAAAATAATTCTATGTAATTCTGGAAGGGGAAAGATCTCTCTAATAGAATTATTTGATTATATTGACAATTTCAAAAAACTGATTAGGGATTCTTTAGATTACAAAATAAAATCAGATTATAGAGCACTATTTTCTAAGTAATAATCAATAAATTGGAATTCATTTATCATAGATTTTTTTCTCCCATTTGAACTTATTTCAATAATCCTTTTAGTTGCTTTAATAGGTGCACTTGCTATAGCCCTCTTATCTCTTCCTTTTCTGAGCTCTAGTTATGAAAGAAGGAATCAAGAAAAAGGTATCAGCAACAACTGGTAACCTTTTGGGTACAACCAACCTCTATTCGAACTCAGGTTAATCAAAGTTGTATGACTCAAACTAAAAATAAAAACTTAAACAAATAAAATTCATATGAAAAAGACCAATTAAGTCATTACAAAAAAGAAAAAGATTCAAAACTCTATTCATTATCAAACGAAAAAGATAATTTTAAAAAATGTTATAGATATGATCTTTTATAATCTGTTTCATGTAGCTTGGCAAGGAAATTTTGAGTCGTGGGCACAAGACCCTTTACATGTAAGATGGAATTCTATCTACTATATTTAAAATTAATAAATAAGTGCTTCTGAATTTATCTCATCTTTTAAGAATTTTAATTCGACGTATCTCAAAATAACAGGAGTCAAGGTCGGCTAGTGAGAGGATGGGGGATAAGCTTCATCGTTGAGAGGGAAACAACCCGGACCACTAGCTAAGGCCCCTAAATAACTGCTAGATCAATGTATAATCTTGGAATGAATAATTTTCATAAATAATAGAATTTTCGTATTACTTGAGTATTTATGTTTTTTAATTTTTGGAAAAAAAAATTTGGCGATTCAAATTTCTTAATATTATTTATTTTATGAAGCTTAATGTCTATTTCTGGAGTTACTTTCTTTTTCTCTTTTGTAATTCTTTCTATTTGTTTTTTTTATTATACTTGTTCTGTTAGTCAAATCCTTCATTTTTATTTCTATTAGTGAGTTTGGAACCCTGAACAGACTGCCGGTGATAAATCGGAGGAAGGTGAGGATGATGTCAAGTCATCATCCCCGTTATGCCATGGGCAACACACGTGTTACAATGGCTGGGACGAAGGGTCATGCAAATTCTAGAATTGTAGTATCTATAGACTTTCTTATAATTTGGATATATTACTTTCAGGATCGAACATCAATTGCAACGATTTGACAAATGGCTCACTGGATAGATATAGATGAACAACACCCCCTAGAAACATATAAGAAGATTTCTCCTCAGCTGAGGGCACCCCCAAAGATCGGGAAATTTTGTGACATTTCTGATTGGTTGTCTTGTATTTACTGATAAGTTGTTTAATAGTTGGCATGTTGAATTGTATACATAATAGGATAGGTTGGTTTAGATTGATCCTAACCAAGTGATGGTGAATTACTTCTATTTAATATAATATTCAATTCAAACATAAAATCATAAATCACAACATCTTTGCGTACTTTGCGTACATTTCATTTGTCTTTTTTCTTTGGACAAAAAAAATTATGATTCTTAAGAACTCAACGGACCCTTATCCTTCGAATCAAATAAACAAAGAAGGGAATCCCGTTGAGCTCTTAAGCTTTCATGTTGACAACTACTATTTTTCCTTTTTTAAAATCTCAAATTCAATAAATAAAGTAAATAAATAGGAGACTGAAAATGAAAGTCTCTTTATCAGATCTATTATTCATCACATTGATGGAACAAAATAAAAATATCGGACACTCCTATGTTCAAGGTATTACTCAATGTGTATATATATATATATATATTTGTATGGATATCTTAACTTAAGACTGACTATTCTAGCTTAATTCAAATTGCATTTTTCTGAATCCTTTTATTTGCGAGGAGCTGGATAAGAAGAAACTCTCACATACAATTATGAGGTTTTCATCTTATACGGCTCCTCAGAGATCACAGATAAATCTAAGGGTCCTTTCCTATTCTTTATCTTGATATGTTTGTCAGATAGTTTCTAATCGAGTAGCTTTAAACCATGTGTAAAAGCTTGTAATGAAGGACGTGATCTTGATCGGGAAGGTAAATAAATTACTCAATCTATTTCTGTATCACTCATGATATATATATCTTAATAGGAAGTACCGCTTGTGGAATCTCAATTTCCATGGGCTTATTACCTAAATAACAATTGGCACATATAATACGCCCAGTCACTTCAGGTGGATTTTTATAACCCTACTGTGTAAAAATGGGATATCCAATTTTTCAATGTCTAAGTGACCTTTGGATACAAATCGCAAGAATATGTATTTGTTCTTCTTATATATAAGATCATGATTGGATTCACAAATGTTTGGTAGAAAGAATAATCTTATCCTCTGAGTCTTGAATATTAACTATTCAATTAAAATGAACTATAACAGACATTTTGCAACTACCCATTACAAAACAAAGAATTTTATTTTTACAAGTAAATACTCAAGACCATAAAAATCTGAACTAAACAATTTCTGCCTCGCCTGATGATTGGTTACTGAAGGGTTAGAAGTATATCTTTGCTTGTCAGAAAGAGAATGCACATTCATTTGATCTTGATCCTTGTGGATCGAAAGGTAGACTAGACTGAGTAAAATCAAACTTTATTCATACATAGGCTTATCGGGTATGAAATTGCAACTTCAAATAGGCTCATTGCTCCAGCCCAGAAGGTAAGATTTCCAACAGGGTTGAAAAGGGATCCGTCGGTCCAATTTCGACACCCATTTAGGAGGTACCAAACAAACCCCATCATTGATTATAGAATTATAGAGCTATGACACAATTAAGCCCAAATGAAAAAAATGTTAAATTGAATCGTACTAGTCTTTACTGGGGGAGGGGGGTGCTTACATAGATGCCTTTTGTAGAAGATTTTTCATTGGTGGAATAAGAGAATTAGTTGAATTTACTTATTTTTTTTGATCAATGATAAATGGTGAGGTCTTCTCCATACACTGGAGCCTCTTACTTAGGGAATCCTTGATTTGATTTAGGATTGTGAGTATTGAAAAAAAAATTGAATTTGGGGTGGTGGAACACTTCACTATATATTAATATGTTGAAACCCCGTTTTTATTATTAAAAAGAATAGAATTTTTGATAACGGGAGTCTTCTCCTATGTCGTGTCAAATTCACATAAAAAAGAGATTTGTCCTCCCCTATAAGGAAATAAAAAAGATCATAAAATCTAGTTCAGAATAGAAGGACTCATTTTGCTCATTAAGAGTATGTAACCTGTTCCCTGTCTTTGTTTTAATTGAATTGTATCTCAGAGGACCAAGAAACTACTCAATCTCGTATATCTGTAACAGTGACAATAGTATTATTAAAACTTGCTTGAACATAAATAACTCTCTTTGGTATTCTACATGCACCCTAACATGAACCAATAGTGCTCTACTTGATTTTGCTTGACTTTTGATTCAAAGGAAAAAAGGCGTGGAGCTTATAACTCACTCAAAACGCTTTTTAAAAAATTATATGGTACAATTAGGTCGAATAAACCCTTTTGAAATAAGTCAAGGAACCCTAGATGTTGTCAGAGTAAAGGATCGTCAATAAAGGCATTTTGGCCATTCGTTGGTTATTAACAACATCTTGAAAATGTCTGCATCAAAATATGACTTTTGAATTAAGTTCTGAATAAGTGGATGCTGCCAAAGGGAGTGGACAATATACCATGATACTTTCAAGTAGACTTTGATTCAAAGCATCCTTCAGACTTTTGTTTGTCGAGTGTTCGAATCCCCATCATTTCGTACCTTCACTTAACTCACCAATTTTACTAACAACAAGGGCTTAAATAACAATGGATACCATTATTCCAACAGCTAGATCCTTCCACAGGAATGGTTGGATAATTTATATAGATCCTTCCTGTGTGAAAGTACATAAAAAAATGACACTGCCAAAAATTGATATTGTAAAATGTCCATTTATTCATCAAAAGAAACATCCCTTTTAAGCCAGAAATGAAAGAAAAAAGTGAGGAATACTCTTTTCGACTCTGACTAACCTTCATTAGCAGATTCATTTTTTATAGTTTCACTTATCAAACTAGAAGTTACCAAGGAACCATGCATAGCACTAAATAGGGAGCCGCCGAATACACCATCCTTCTTCGTTCTACCTTAATATGAAAAAGAAATCATTCGTTCTCATAGTTCAAGTTGGATAACTTTCAAATAGTTCAATGGAAAATCTTTCCATAATTTTATTTATTGAGTTATCTTTCCTCCTTTTTGTTTGTCTCGTTCAAACACCTGTCTCTACCCAATATCCCAGCATCACAATTACATTTTTGTCTTCTTTGCAGAGTAAATGGGCTTTTAAATACGGAATTTCATTAGAAACTTTTAGAGGAATGCGTCGAGGCGGCAAACAAGACAACTACATTTTGTCTTTTCCCTCCATGAGATGACCCCAGTGCATTGGACCCCTATACCTTTACTTAATTCATCAATTTACCTAACAACCTAACAAAAGTTCATTTTTAGGGTATACTTATTCTTAGTAAAATACATTATTTTAACTATATAATTGAACACACTTCTAACACATGTTCTACTTTTGGAAGACCCTATGTTATCACCAGATCATTATGAGCTAGGCTCAATAGAATTTGATCAATCTTATTTTCTTGTCATTAAGATAGAGAACTGATTCAAGAATTCTCTTTCTTCATCATCGATCAAATCACTCCTGCTGCTTAACTTTCAATTCACCTCTGACCATCAAATGAAATATGAATAACATATCCTTCTCACTTTGAAAGAAGGGGTGCTTCTGGTTCATGATAATGAAATTCCTAAATTATGGCCTTTTATTTGGTAGCTACTATCGATGAAGCTATCGTGAAGGCTGAAAATGCCTTGAGCCAATGTTCGAATACTAGGCGCTCCCAAGAAATTCTTTGATTTCTTCCGAAAAAAGATGATTACTCATCTGCTTTTCACATTTCGTGAATAGACGAGACACTGAGAAATATCCGAGGGAATAACACATATAGAGATTCAAAAAAGAATCAATCTGATCCAGATCATAATCTTTATTGGTCCGAGTCAAAAAACAATGATCCAACACACTTCTTTTTACATTATTTTGGAAACCCATATTTTTACATTTTATTGACTCCAAGTGGTATAAGGAATTCTTAGCATCTTGTAGAAAAAGAGTATGTAATGCAGATTTTGAAGAAGAGTTTTAACTTTTATAGGCAAAATTTTATGAATTTTTTTATTTCTTTATAGAAGAGGACGAATCTCTTTTTTCGATAAGAATTTGCTATTTGGATATTTTTTATATCAATGATCTAGCAAATTATCAATGATTCATTCTTCAATTTTTTAAATGATGATGAGATAAAAAATTATAACTATAAAGGGTCGAGAAACTCAACTCCAATATTCTTGAATAACTTGGAGCTGAGCCTTCTTTTCGCAGCTCAATTTGAATCATTATGTTCGATAAAAGGAATGAGCAAAGCTCCAACAGAAAAATATTGAAAAGGAAAAATACTTCGAAGATGAACCTGTTTTCATAGGTCGGCTAATGAGGCAATGGGGATAAACTTCATTGTCAAGAGGGAAACAATCCGAATCATCAACTAAAGCCCTAAATGACCGCTCAGGTATAAAGGAGGTAAGGGTGCAGAGACATCACATACACATTTCAATCTCAAATTTTCAATTACAAAAAGAATTAGAGAATCGATTAGTTCATGAAGCATGACAAAAATTTGAACTCTCTAAACAAAAATCAAATTGAAATTATATGGGTTGGGAATGGGAATTGAACTCTTAAAATGATTTAATCCTTTTTCTCTCAATGCCAGATTCGAGAACAAATACGCTCTCTCACGATCTGTATCCTAGGAGGCTTTCCTCCACTAGCAGGGTTTTTGATGATACCTACTTTATTGATGACAACTTCTATATTTATTATTGCCTTCATTGCTGCTCCGCCAGTAGACCTTAATGGTATTTGTGAATCTATCCGATTTGGCCTATGGACAAATATTTAAGTAATATTTCATGCTTATTTGAGTAATAGCAATGAGATTTTCCAAGGTGGGAAGAGGAGTGTACCATGAGAGAAGCAAGGAGGTCAACCTCTTTAAAAGATACAACATGGATTCTTGTAATGTAGTTGGACTCTTATGTCAATCCAAATGAATCATCCTTTATACGGAGGTAAATCTTTTCCTGTTAGGCAAGAGGATAGCAAGTTCCAAATTCAAATAGGTCATATATCAATTCTTTTTCTCAAAAATATAGAAGAAAGGGGTCTGCGCACAATGGAAGTTTCCACCGCCTATCCAGGGTTAAGCCCTAGGATTTGACTATAGACTTAAAAACCACCTACAGATATTTTATGCCCAATCATTTTGGATAACGCTTGCATCCTCTATATTACCACAACTGCTAGCACAAAGTTAGCCAATGCTTATTCCCCAAATGCCATTATTGCTTCTTATCCATGAAAGGAAGTTCACGACCTGTGGGCTTTCTTCCTCCACGCAACATTGCTCTATTAATGATTCACTTTAGATTACTTAGTCCATCTTAATATTAATTCATTGTTAGAATAATTTTGGATACAATGCTGATTCAAGCAAATTTACCTATCTATCTAATTAGATGCAGAATGAACCAATAGTGGGATTTTTTGCTAAATGGGAAAATATCTTTTACATATCAGCCAAGTTTATCTAGCAGCACAATCCGCTAAAATTTGTCCAAGAGTTATCAGTATTTATCAAATCTATTCCTATCTAACCAGGGTTTCGATACATTTCGCAATCAAGAAAGCTCTACTGGCGCAGGTGCTATCCGAGAACAATTAGCCGATCATTCAAACTCCTTCTTAAATAATATCAAATTAAATAACTATCAAATGATGGAACAACCAGGAGTAATTTACGATCCCTCTTAGGGTCCCCAAACTCCTCTCAAGCCAATAACTCTGACTCCTTGGCAGTGCTCACAATAGACTGAAAGGAAGCCCCCTTATGAGCTACTATGAATACATAAGATCTAATGGCGAAATTCAAATCACTCATAAACCTGCGAACTCCCTCCACCTCATTTGGAATCATAGGTAAGGCATGTCGATATAATTGAGAAAAATGAGCCTCATACTCGGTAAAAGTCATACCACAATATATTGAATTTAGGAGAAAAATTTAAAGATTTAATTACAGAAAAATCTTTAAATCAAAATGACATGACTAGTAATTATTAACGAGTTAAGAAAACTTTTTATGTCACTTTTTAATAAGTGAACAATCCTAGAAAGTTAATGTAAGCGCGATTAAAACATATAGATCCTATGGGCATGCTTTCTACAACACACTTACATAAAAAAAATGAATAAAAAGAAAACAAGTAGCACCTTAGTTCCCTCCCCTCTTTAACCATATTCCCTATTTTTATTATATTATTATTACATCACTTTGCGAAAAGTAAAAAATACAACATAAAAAAAAATCTTCGGAGTCATCCTCCTCCGAATCCATTCTCTTTCCCAGACAACTCTTCACATCTTGATTTAAAAAA
>JAOTQJ010000099.1:8964560-8984615 GCA_025642045.1 Solanum sejunctum | reverse complement strand
CTATCTATCTATCTATCTATCTATCTATCTATCTATCTATCTATCTATCTATCTATCCATCTATCCATCTATCTATCCATCCATCCATCCATCCATCCATCCATCTATCTATCCATCCATCCATCCATCCTACTTTATATGACATGGTCAAAATTACCAGATTTGAGGCGCAATTAGTGTAAGGACCCAGATATTGTATGAACTTACTGGAGCTTGGAAGTCTCAGTTTCGAAAAGTTTTGGACCAATGTGACACTCCATGAGAGCCTTCACGGTCCATGAGAGGTTATACAGACCATGTAAGGCCACCTTGGAGTTATCCTTGGGCTTGTGTGAGATGTTAGAGCTTGATCATTGAGTTTTGAGCTAAGGCATACCATAATTGGACACTGTATGGGCCATGTGAGGCTTCACGGACCATGTCGAGGGCCATGTCGTGGCCTTAGTCTTGAAATTTCACAGTTTGGGACCAAGTATAGGGGTACGACCTTAATATGCTAAAATACATTGAAAATATGAAATTATGAATGTGCATATCCCCTTTTAAGCTTGATTTATGCATGAGTAATCTATATCATGATTTAATTGTGAATTTTACTCATGTCTTTACTTGAATTTGATAATGTATTGTTGATTTAAGTTTGAATCTATATTACCCATAATATTCTCATCTCATTCACAAAATATGCATTTAGGTGCATTGGATTTATAAAAATTATAAAGCGGGTTAAGCCTAATTATGTTTATGTATAGATTCTGATATGAAATTGGTTATGACAACAATGTGATCACATAAATGTCTATGACATTTGGCTCATTGAGCATATTGGGTGTTTACACCCCATTTGGATATTGTGAATGGACTATTCCTATGCATGGAAAATATGATATAGATTACGATTTGACATTTGAGCCTAAGTATGAAACCTATGAATGATGTTTGGCTTTCAAGACCAATTATGCATTTTAGTGATTTGAAATGACTTGTATCTCTTTGAAATCATATATACGTATATGTATTATTGTGGGATGATGAATTAGCACCAATGGATTGGGGGTGTCAGGGTTATCCCCAAGGCTTCTCTCCCTTTCTTCGAACTTTGTGCTAACACAGGGATATATATATGGTAACCCTCACCAAAATGAGAGGCTCGTAAGCTGTAGTTACAATATCAATATGACATGATAAAAATTGTGAAAATCTTATCTGAAACGGGATACCCATAAGGAAGGCCACTTCTTTGAAATGGGAGACCCGTAAGGAGAAGTGTGGTTTACCTTTGGAAAGTAGAGCACCTTTTTTCTGATATGGGGATAACATTAGCATTTCAAGTAATAGCTTGCTTAGTCTTATATGTCGGTTGAGGTCTCATCCACTCTTATATAAGCACTTGTGCATTTCGTGCATTATGGATTTCATGGCAAATTTTTATACTACACTTCTCTGGATATGTATCTCTTTTTATACTATGTGCCCTTGCCATCTCACATCTAATGTAGGATTGGTAAGTCATATGCATTATATGCTAACATACTTAGTGCATTCAAATGTACTAATACATACTTTTGCCTACATTATCTAACCATGTAGGGACCGAGGACTATATTCATCCACCATACAATGTCTAGCTTGGATCTTGAGATTTTTTATTATTGTGGTGAATCCTATCTTCCAAGGAGAAACCACTATTCCTCTACCTATAGTGTTTTATTTATATTATTTACTTTGAGGGTGAGCCTAGGGTATGTCTTGGCCCCCGTCCTATCTTATGACTAAAGGCATTGTTGGACATCTTGTAAACTCCTATACGTTATATGCAAAGTGTTGTACTTAGAGGTTATAGTTATGTATATATTATCATTATGTGAATTAGTTATGAGCTTTATGATATTGTTATATGTTATGATATGAAGATCCTAAGTCCCGAATTGCCCAATATAAAGTGAGTCATACTTACCCACCCTTTAGTATTTATGTGTTATGTGCTATGTGGACCCATGTTACTATCTTTCCCTATTAAATCCCTATAGTGTGAGTCCTACTCTTTCATCCCTTAGAACTATGTGTTTACTATTCATTTATGCTTCTAAATCGATAATGTGAATATGGATACTTTGAGGCTTGTTTGGGGTCTCTTGTGTTCCCATTCACCATGTCACTCCTAAGCCCTAGGTCTGAGTCATGACAACCTTAGTATTAGAGCACTAGGTGTGTAAATGATCCTTGGAGTCCAGCATGTCGCGTCAAGTAGAATCCTATTCATGGGTGTGAATTGCTCCATGCCTATGAGCAGGAGGCTATGATGACGTTCTAAGAATTATCTCAATTTTTCATGTCTTATGTCGTTCTATGGATCATATAATTAATTTTCTTATCTTAATGGTGTCCTTGCTCCATTATAGGAGATGCCTCGAGGAAGATCTCCCCTACTAAGATTGATCCCGACTAATGAGGGTCAAGTACCTCATGGACCTATGGAAGAGCCAATCTCGAATGGCGAATTCTGTACGACCTTTGCTATGCTTCCCTAGGTGGTGACTTCTCATACTAGGTAGGTTAATCTTCCTCGGGATCTCACCCCGGCTTCTAGGGTGAGAGATTTCACCCAGATAAATCCTCTAGAGTTCTGTGGGTCAAAAGCTAATGAGGATGCTCAAAAGTTCATTGATGAACTCACTAAGGTGTTGACCATTTTGAGAGTTTTTCTGGAGAGAAGGCTGAGTTGGCTACTTATTAGTTGAAGGATGTGGCTCTTATATGCTACAGTTAATGGTTGATGGAGAGAGTTGGTGATGTTGTTAATTGTGAAGAATTCTGGTTTGTATTTCTAGATCATTTCTTCCCTCTTGAACTTAGGAAATCTACTGAGCTTATCAATCTCAAACAGGGTGGTATGAGTTTAAGGGACTATGCCCTCAAGTTCACCAAACTCTCCAAGTATGCTCCTATGCTTGTGTCTGACCCCCATGCAAGAATGCATGAGTTCATTTTTGGTATCTCTAACTTGGTTGTGTAGGAATCTTGTATGGCTACACTTATTCAGTACATGAATATCTATAGGTTTATGACATATTCTAAAAATATTGAGGGAGAAAAGCTCAACGAAAGAAGGGTTTATGATTCTAAGAGGGCTCGTTATGATTGTCGGTTCTCTAACACCAAGGGTGATAGTTATGGTAACTTCCAACAGGGCCAAGGTTCTATTACTCAAGTTGCTAATGGTAGAGCGCCTCCTCTTATGGGACAAGTTAGAGGCAGACCAATGCCTCCCCCATGTGCTACTTGTGGGAAGAATTATTCGGGTACTTGTTGGAGGAATATGGGTGCATGCTATAAGTGTGGTGATAAGAACCACAAGATTTCTGAGTGTCCTAAGGTTGCTCATAAGGGTCAAGGTCAAATAGCTTAAGGTGCTCAAGTCTAACCAAGATCTCTTCAAGGTGATGTCCCAAGGAACAACAAGTTCTATGCTCTCCATGCCCATTAGGAAGTTGAGGAGGCTTCGAATGTTGTGATTAGCATGTTAAAAGTCTTTGATTTTGATGCTTATGATTTGCTTGATCTGGGTGCAAATTTGTCTTTTGCGACTCCTCTATTGATTGTTAAGTTTGGTTTGAGTTCCAAAATTTTGAGGGACCCCTTTTAACTTTATACTCTCGTGGTTGAATGTATTATAACTCATAAAGTTTATCGGGGTTGTCCTATTTCTGTGTTGCATAAAGTCTTTCCATGTGATCTTGTGGAACTTGAGATGTTTGATTTTGATGTGATTCTTAGAATAAATTGGTTGTATGCATCATATGCCTCTATAAATTATAGAACCCAAAAGGTCAAGTTCCAACTTTCGGATGAGCCTATTCTTGAATGGAAGGGTAGTGACTCCACTAATAAAAGTTGGTTTATTTCCTACCTTAAGGCCCGGAAGATGATCTCCAAAGGGTTTATGTACCATATTATTAGGGTCAAGGATATGGAGTTCGAGTCAGCTACTCTTTAATCGGTCCCAATGGTGAATGAGTTTTTGGATGTGTTCCCGAAGACTTGCCCGGTATTCCTCCAAAAGAGAGTACACTTTGGCATAGATCTTCTTCCGAATACTCAACCTATCTCTATTCCTCCTTATCATATGGCACCGATTGAGTTTAAGGATCAGCTGAAGGATTTACTGGAGAAAGGTATCATTAGGCCAAGTATATCTCCATGGGGTGCTCCAATGTTATTTTTAGAAAGAAAGATGGATCTCTTCGAATGTGCATTGATTATAGGCAATTGAATAAGGTAACCATCAAGAATAAGAATCCATTACCTAGAATCGATGACTTGTTTGATCAACTTCAAGTGGCTACCTATTTCTCAAAGATTGACTTTTGTTCCGGTTATCATCTGTTGAAAGTTAGGAAGTGTGATATTCCTAAGATGGTTTTTCATACTAGGTATGGGCACTTTGAATTTGTGGTTATGTCATTTGGTTTAACTAATGCCCCAACTGTGTTTGTGGATCTTATGAATTGGGTGTTCAAGCCATTTCTAGATAGTTTTGTGGTTCTTTTCATTGATGATATCCTTATTTATTCCCAAAGTGAGCGAAAGCATATAGATCATTTGAGATTGGTTCTTCAAACATTGAGAGAGAAGAAGTTGTATGCTAAGTTTAATAAATGTGAGTTTTGGTTGGGTGAGGCAACCTTTCTTGGTCATGTGGTGTCCGATGATGGTATTAAGGTTGACCCAAAGAAGACTGAGGCCGTGAAGAGTTGGCCTAGACTATTGAGTCCTTTGGGTATTCGGAGTTTTCTTGGGTTATATGGCTATTATAGGGGGTTTGTTGAAGGGGTCTCATCTATTGTATCTCCGTTGACTAAGTTGACTCATAGAAAGGCTAAATTTGTATGATCGGAGGAATGTTAGTAATGTTTTAAGACTGTGAAGGATCGACTTACATCGACTCCTATTTTGACTTTATCGGATGGCTTAGATATTTTTATGGTGTACTGTGATGCTTCTTGCATTTGGTTGGGTTGGGTTGCGACTTATACAACATGGTAAGATGATAGCTTATGCATCAAGGCAATTGAATATGCATGAGTATAATTATCGAACTCATGATCTTGAGTTAACAGCGATGCTGTTTGCTTTGGAAATTTGGAGTCACTATTTGTATAAGGTGCATGTTGATGTCTTCACCAATCAAAAGAGCTTACAATATGTTTTCACCCAAAGACATCTTAACTTGAGGCAAAGGAGATGGTTGGAACTCCTAAAGGACTACGACATGAGTGTACAATATCATCCTGGCAAGGTGGATGTGTAGTTGATGCTCTTATTAGGTTATCTATGGGAAGTGTGGCTCATGTTGAGTAAGAGAAAAAGAAGTTGGCAAAGGATGTTCATCGTTTGTCTAAGTTGGGTGTTAGGTTGGATGACTTTAATGATGGTGGTATTTATGTTCAAAATAGGTCAAAATCTTCGGTAGTTGTTGATGTAAAAGCTAATCAAGATCTAGATCCATCATTGGTGGAATTGAAGAAGTTTGTTGCCGAAAAGAAAATAAAGGTGTTCTCCTAAGGGGGAAATAGTGTGCTTCGATATCAAGATCAGTTATGTGTTCCAAATGTCGATGATCTTAGGAGGGTAATCATGAGTGAAGCCCATAACTCTCATTATTCTATTCATCCGGGATCTAATAAGATGTATAGAGATTTGAGTGAGGTATATTGGTGGCATAGCATGAAGAAGGATATAGCCAAGTTTGTATCCGAATACCGTAATTATCAACAAGTGTAGATAAAGAACCAAAGGCTCGGTGGTTTGACTCAAGATATTGAGATTTCTACTTGGAAGTGGGAAGATGTGAACATGAATTTTGTGGTTCGTTTGCCTCAGACTCGAAGGCAATTTGACTCCATTTGGGTAATTATTGACCTGATGACTAAGTCAACTCATCTCCTACCAATCAAGAATACTTTTGGTGCCGAAGATTATGCAAGGTTGTACATCCAAGAGTTGGTGAGGTTGTATGGTGTGCCTAGGTCTATCATATCGTATCGTGGTACCTAATTTACTTCTCACTTTTGTAGATCATTTCAAAAAGCACTTGGTACTAAGGTGAGTTGAGCACCATTTTTCGTCCTCAAATCGATAGACAAGCTGAAAGGACAATTCAAACTTTGGAGGACATGTTGAGGTCTTAAGTGTTGGAGTTGAAAGGTAATTGGGATGGTCATCTTCCACTCATTGAGTTTGCTTATAATAATAGCTTTATGCTAGCATTGGTATAGCACCGGTTGAGGTTTTGTATGACAGGATGTATGTGAAGGTCTGACCTATGAAGGGCATGATGTGTTTTGGCAAGAAGGGTAAGATAAGTCCCTAATATATAGGCCCTTATGAGATTGTGGAGTGGACTAAGAGTGTGGCTTATAAGCTGGAGTTGCCTCCAGATTTGAGCTCTATTCATTTGGTCTTCCATGTGTCTATGTTGAGAAGGTTGGTTAGTAATCCTACTACTATTGTGCCTTTACAAGGTGTTGAGATTGAGGAGAACTTGTTTTAACAGGAAGTTCCAGTGGAGATTTTGGATAGGCAAGTGAAGCGGCTTCGTAACAAGGATGTGGCTTCAGTTAAGGTGCTTTACAAAAATCAACATGTGGATAGTGCTACATGGGAGGCAGAGTTGGACATGATGAAATGATATCCCTATCTTTTCCAATCTACTCAAGACTAAGGTATTAGTTTCTTTCTTTTTCCAGTGGTCCAAACTCTTTCACTCTTGAGTTTCATGACATGACAAGCATACACATGCACCTAAATGATTTTTATGATGTTTTGAATGATTTGAAAACATTTTAGTATGAGTTCCAATGACTTTATGATTTTCAAGTAATGAACGTGCATTGTATCTCGTGGTTGAATGTTTCATGTTCTAATTTAAGCCTTTCAAGACTTGTTCTTGTAGACTTTTGAGCCAAGGCATTTTGCACTTGGACCCCACATGGGTTGTGTGAAGCTTCACGGACCATGTGGTAACCTTAGTCTTGAGATTCCACAATTTGGGACCATGTATAAAGGGTATGGCCAAGTATATGGTCCTTACAAGGTGGTACAGAGTGTATGGCCTCCCGTGTAGTTTTTGAAGTGAATTTTTCTAAGTATAGAACAACTATCTTGGAACTTTTGTCATGGTAGATTTTTCTAAGGGAGGTGGTTGCTTGTGTGGTTTTTGAAGTGTTGCATCATGGATAAGTATAAGGTCCGTATAACCTGTCACGGACCGTATAGTCCTCCATGCAATGACATTTTTCAATTTTTCAACTCATTTTGTTAATGCCATTTTAATCTTTCTGGATTATTATAAGAGTCTTTTGTGACTTCCTATGCTACCTAAAGACTTCCTAATGACCTAAACTTTATTCCTCTCATTCAAATTCATTCCTCACATTTGAAAATTCTCTCAAGTCTCTCTCAAAGAACTCTAGTGGGAATTTAAGCTTGGGGATCAAGGAAGGGCTATTTTCTTCACCAAACTTCTTATTGAATCTTCTTCATTAGCTAAGGTATGTGGGATTGATTCTTGGTCCCTTGCAACCAAGAAGACCAAAAACTCTTTTCACTTGAATTTTATAAAATTTTGCTTACTTTAAATATGGGTTTTGAGTAATATTGATTATTGAAGCATAGGTTATGCTTATTTGATGATTTTAAGTCGATTCAGCCGTAATATGATGATTATGTCCCCTTTTAAGCTTGATTTGTGCATGGGTAATCTATATCGTGATTTAAATGTGAATTTTAATCATTTCTTTATTTGAATTTCATAACATATTGTTGATTTAAGTTTATATCTATATTACCCATGCTATTTTCATCTCATTCATAACATATGCATTCATAAGCATTGGATTTTATGAAAATTATGAAGTGGGTTAAGCCCAATTATGTTTATGTACATGATTTTGATATGAAATTGGTTATGACAAGAATGTGATCACATAAATGTCTATGACATTTGGCTCATTGAGCATATTGGGTGTTTACACTTCATTTGGATATTGTGAATGGACAATTCTTATGCATGAAAAATATGATATGAATTATGATTTGGCATTTGAGGCTAAGTATGAAATCTATGAATGATGTTTGGACAATTATGCATTTAAGTGATTTGAAATGACTTGCATCTCTTTGAAATCACATACAGTATATGTGTACTTGTGGGATGATGAATTAGCACCGATAGATTGGGGGCATCAGGGCTATCCCCATGGGTCCTCTCTGTTTCCTTGAACTATATGCTAGCATATGTATATGCAAATGGTAACCCTAACCGAAATGGGAGGCCCATAAGGTACGGTTACAATATTTATATGATATGATAAAAATTGTGAAAGTCCTATCTGAAATAGGAGACCTATAAGGAAGGTCACTTATCAGAAATAGGAGGCCTGTAAGGAGAGGTATGGTTTATCTTTGGCAAGGATACCGTCTCTTTTCCAGTGTGGGGATAATATTAGGATTCCAAGTAATAACTGGCTTGGTTTGATATGTCAGTTGAGGTCTCATCCCTTCTTATATATGTATTTGTAATATATATATATATAAATCTTAATTTATATATTATGTGCCCTTGCCATCTCACATCTAATGTAGGTTTTGTAAGTCATGCATTGCATGGCCCCCATGCTTAGTACATTCAAATGTACTAACACATATGTTTGCCTACATAATTTGACCATGTAGGGACCAAGGACTACATTCATCCACAGTATGATGTCTAGCTTGGATATTGAGATTTTCTTGTTATGGTGAGTCTATCTTCCAAGGACAAACCACTATTAATCTACCTATGGTGTTTTATTTATGTTATTTATTTTGAGAGTGAGCCTAGGTGTGTCTTAGGCCCCATCCTATGCTATGACTAGAGGAATTGTTGGAAATCTTGTAAACTCCATTACATTTATATGCTAAGTGTTGTACTTGGAGTTTATGCTTATGGATATGGCTACCTATTGATTATCGTTATGTAAATTGGTTATGATCTTTATGATATGGTTATATGTTATGATATAAGTGATCCTATGTACCGAATTGCCCCCATAGAGTGAATCATACTTACCTGCCCCTTAGTATTTATGTGCTACATGCATATGGACCCATGTTACTACCTTTCCATATAACATCCCCATAGCATGAATCCTACTTCTTGTCACTTAGAACTATGTATTTACTCTTCGTTTAGGCTTCTGAATTGATTATGTGAATATGGATACTTTGAGGCATGTTTTGAGACACTCGGGTTCCCATTCACCATGTCATTCGTAGGCCCTAGGTCCGGGTTGTGAAAATTAGATTATATTATTAAATATTAAATTTAAGACAAAAATATTCTTGTCTTTTTCTACTTCTTCTGCATCGCATTCTATTTTTTGGGTGTTTCAACAACCAAAATCCGTCTTTAGCCTTGTCAAGAAATTATCTTTTTCAGCCATTTCTCTTTTAAAGATCTTTCCTTCTTCACTTTGCTTTATTGCCATCATTCATTTTTCCATTTAGAAATGCCTTTACTAAACCAAAGTTGGAGCAAAATGATATGTCACCTCCACCTGTGCTGTAGAGTCAACCTAAAGATAGTACCGACGATCCTACAATCATGAGCAATCCTCAATGCAGAGTTGGTGATCAGACTTCTCTTGGGAGGAGGCATAGTTCAAGAAAAAGGGATTCCCCAGATTTCTTTGTTCCCACCTCCTTCTGCTCTTCTCCACAATTACCCGACCATTGTTTACAACATGGTCTAGGTCGCCCTCCAAAACACAGATCAGATGAGCTAACTAGCCTCTTAATTTTGCTTATTGATTTATATCTATTACATGATCAATATTTTAGTTCAAGGTTTGTTTATTGGTCTTAGTAAAAAAGTAGTTCCAAAGGTAGATTCATAGAATTATCTTAGGAAAATGATCTCAAGTATTATCAATTATTTTTTTAATTGAGCTTTTGTTCATATTCAAGGTTCTCCTTGAGGAAAGCGTCATGTTGATGTTTAGTAAAATTTTCATCACTTCATTTTTTTTCTCGCTTTGGCATTTTATGTAGTTACTTTATATGACATGGTTAAGATTACCTGATTGCAATTGTATTATAATATTACATCTCAAATTTAAGAGAAAAATTTCTTGTCTTTTTCTACTTCATCTCCCTCTCATTCTATTTTTGTGTGTGTTTCACCAACCAAAATCCCTCTTTATTTATGTCAAGAAATGATGTTTTCTCTCTTAAAGATCTTTCCTTCTTCTCAATTTGCTGACTGAATCAAGGAGTTAAGACTGGAAGCTTGGTGATCGAACGAACACTTCTAGGTTATTATATGGGTTAGGATGAAGAGTTCTAGGTATTTAAGTGGCCGTAAAAGGCGAGGCGATACCCCGATTCTTCATAAAAGTGGGTGAGGTGGGTTAACAATTCCTCGGCATATAGGTCTTCCATTAGTGTAGCACTATGCGCTTGTGTAAGTGAAGTAAAGATCTTTTGATTGATTCTAGACATGTCTCTCGAGCCATTTTTCTTGCTCTCATCTATTTTACATAGATGACTGGTCTCGAGTGTGAGACTCAAAATGATATACCATATCCACCTACGATTCAACCTATAGACAATATTGATGATCCTATAATCATGTACGATCATCAACATAGAGTTGGTGATAAGACTTCTCTTGGTAGGAGGCACTTTTTAAGAAAAAAGGGTGGCCCAGGTTTCTTTGTTCCCACCCCTTTCCTCTTTTCTTTAGAATTACACAACCATCGTTTACAACGTGGTCTAGGTTGCCCTCTGAAACATAGATCATATGTTGAGCTAGCTAGCCTTTTACCTTTCCTTAATGATTTATATCTGCTACATGATCAGTTTTTTAGTTCAAGGTTGGTTTGTTGGTCTTAGTTTTAAAGTAGTTCCAGAGGTAGATTCATAGAATTCTATTAGGACAATTACCTCAAATACTATTAATTTGTTTTTTTAATTAATTTTATTCATATTCAAGGTTTGTTTGGTTGATCGAATAAGGAATTATAGTCCTGGTATAAAATGCAGGATTGTTCGATTTTGCTGTTTATTATAGGTGTGTGTTAGTTTCAGAAACCATTTATTACTAAAATGGTGGGCTTATCTATCCTATATAGATGGTGGATAAGAAAAGTATCGGTCATGTACCTAGAGTGAGTCATGACATGTTTATAGTTAAAAAATTACAATTATCAAAAATGTATTGCTAATCTAGTTCCTTACTTTACGAAGAAATATGATTAGTGGGGATTCATGTGGTAAGTCTTCCACGTCTACGGGTATGGGTGCTTTAGCCCCTTATGAGCTAGCTTTTGAGGAAACATTAGGCCCATGTGCTGCATTATCATTATGAAATCAGTTTCACTTTGTTTTGAATTAAGGCATGTTTTTCTTTGCGGAGCAAATTTATCACTAGATGGAGTGTTTAGTGGACTTTTATTCAAAATAAAAAGAAATCAATTATGGTAAGTACAATCAAGGGTGGTTGGGCCTTACCTCACCAATTCTAATGAGATAACTAAAAAAAGGGAATGATTGTAATGACCTGAATATTATATGACGTCGTCAGAACTTGAAAATTTCATTTTAGACAAAATTTGGACCATGTGTCATCTCAAGGGAGACCACACAGCCAGTGTGAGGTCACACGACTCGTGTGGCCTCTAATAATGCAACCCTTGGTCTTAATGTTGAGTGTGTGCCTTTGGTGTGGGATTTTGAGCTAAGGAACGTCACTCTTTGACCCCATATAGGCCGTGTGACACCTTATGGATCGTGTGGAGGGCCATGTGAATGGCCTTGGACTTGAACTAACAATTTTTGGCCTAAGTGTTAGGGTATGTCCAATCAGACGAGCTGTTTGGCATTGTGCTGTCTGTATGGTCAATCGTGTGGACTTCAAGGTGTGGTGTGCAAAGTTATTTTGGCTAAGGTTGGTGCCACGGCCGTTCACACGAAGCATGTGAAGGCACACGGGTCGTATAGACAATCATGTGGCTCACGTTTGTGCTAAAAAATCCTAAGTGTCAAGACATGGTTTCAAACTCTCAATTTTGGCTAAGTGAGGGGGTACGGGCACTTCACACAAATCATGGAGTGCCACATGGGCTGCGTACCCTCAAGTGAAGTGGCTAAGGGAAAATTTTCCATCCGTTTCGTTAATGGTGTTTTTGTAAATTCTAGTTATTCTAATGAATTTTCGGGACTTCCTATGCTATTTAGGACTTTCTAATGACCTAAAATCATATTCAAATTATTCAAATTCATTCTCTCACTCAAGAACTCCTCTCAAGAACACTTGGGAAAATTCAAGCATGAGGTTCAAGGCTAACACAACTCTTCTTCAAATTTCTCTTGGGATTTCTTCATTGGGTCTAGGTATATGGGTTTGATCTTTGGTTCCTTTCAACGAAAGAGACCCAAAATGTTTCTAGCACTTTTCATGAATTTTACTCAAATTAAAGTTAGATTTTCAATTGTCTTGCTTATTAAAATCAATTAATACATGAGTTGTACTTATTTAATGATTTTAAGTTGTTTTAAACTATAATATGATGATTGACATTGGAATTATGATGTTATAAATATGCATGTCCCTTTTCAAGGCTTGTTTATGCATGAGTGATTTGTATTATGATTTTAAATCTAGATTTAATTTAGTTTCACTTGAATTTAATATTTTATTGATGATTTAAGACTGAATCTCAATTACTTATGCTATTCTCACATCATTCATGGAATTTACATTCATAACATTGGATTATTATGGAAATTATGAAGTGGGTTAAGTCCAATTATACATTATGATATGATTTTAATAAGGTATTGGTTATAACAAGAATGTGATCATATACATGTATATGATTATGGATCTTTGAGCATTTTGGATGCTTGCACCATATTGTATATGAATAAGCTATTCCTATGCATGAGTATTATGACTATGAACTATGATTTTGACATTTGAGCCTAAGTATGAATTATTACGAATGATGTTTAGCTTTTAAGCCTATGAATGTATTGGAATGGTTTTGAAAATGACTATTGTCTCTTTTGAAAGCATGTATATATATACATATATATATTCTTGTGGGATGATGACTTAGAATCGATAGAGCTATCCCCAAGGGCTTTATCCCTTTCCTTGAACTATGTGCTTAGCATAGGGTCCTTTCCAAAATGGGATTGCCAGTAAGGGAAGATGCCTCCAAAATTGGGTTTTTTGTAAGGAGAAGAAATGGTATGTTATGATTTGATATGATATGATATGATATGATATATGTGAAAATCCTATCCAAAATGGGGTTGCCCGTAAGGAAAGTTACTTTATACAAAATGGGGTTGCTCGTAAGGTGAAGTATGGTTGACCTTTGGCATGTACACCACCTCTTTACTGATGAGGGAATTTCATCGAGATTCCAAGTAATATCTCACTTGGTCTTACTTATATCAGTTGAGGTTACATCCTTACTATATATGAGCATCATTTACACTTCATGCATCATGAATTTCATGGCATCTTGTTATATTACATTCCTTGCTATATGTCTTTTTCTATATTATGTGCCCTTGTCATCTAATCTTGAAGTGCAAGTTAGGTATGTTCCATGCATTGCATCCCGCATACTTCGTATTCATACATACTAATGCATACTTTTGCCTATATGATCTCACCATGTAGGGAGCGAGGACTTTGATCATCTAGTATATGACGCTTAGCTCGGGTATCAAGTTTGCTTATAGTGGTGAGTACTATCTTCCATGGATGATCCATCATTCTTTTACCTATGTTGTCTTTTATCTCTTATATCTACTATGAGGGTGAGACCGAGATATGTCTTGGCCCTCGACCTATCTTATGTTAGTGGCATTATTGGACACTTTATAAAAACTCCTTTACGTTATATGTTAAGTGTTATAGTTGAAAATTATATTATGGCTTTATTACATATTGACTATCGTTATGTGATTTGGTCATAAGACTTGTGGTATGATTACATGTTATGATGGAAAGATCCTAAGTCTTGAATGATCCCATAGCATTGGTCATACTTACCCACCCTCTAGTCATTATGTGCTATGTGTTATGTGAATTCATGCTAACCCTTTCCCTATGATTTTTCCATAGCATGAGTCCTACTTTCTCGTCCCTTAGAACTATGTGTTTACTTATGAATATGCTTCCGAACTGATGAAGTGAATTTTCGTACCTTGAGCTTGTTTTGAGACTCCCTGGTTTCATTCATCGTGTCACGCCTAGATCCTAGGTCCGAGTCATGACAGAGATTGTATCAAAGCATTAGGTTATGAATGTTATGAATGCTATGAATAATATGAAGCCTTATCTTTGATGCAATGAGTTATGGTCTTTAAGAAGCTACTCTAAGATGATATTATGAAGTTTTGAGACTATGCATATTATGACTATGTGTGACACCCCATAACTCTGTTCTTATATGTACCTATATTCCAAGCCTCATTCTTATATGCGAAAAATGGATTAGGGTTATAAGAGACCTCTAGTACTTAGTCGAGTTTAAGACTTACCTATCAGTTGAGTTTCTTGTGTTAGATTGCATAAGAGTCATCTTTAAATGACCATAAATTTTACCAAACAAAGAATTAGATATCCCATGACCTACCAAATGAAAGGTCTTTGAATTAGCTTTCTAATGCAACTGATTTCACCTATTCACAGTTCAGAGTCAAAAGGTATGGCTGTTTTACTGAAAACTGCTAGAACAAAGTTGAACTATAAAACTTACTTATGGCTCATAGTTTGAGTTACGGCCCGTATTGTCAACTTGTGGAAAAACTTCAAAAAATCCATTTTTGAGTCCCAGACTTGATGGACCAACCTATGGGTCATATATGCACTTATGAACTGTAGATTGGGCTTATGAAGTCGATCTAGAAACCCAAAAAATTTCTCAAAAGTTTATGGATTGGTTCATATGGGCTGTGGAAGTTTCTATAGGCCATAGGCAGGCCAGTGGACGACTTTGACATCTTTTTAAGAAAGATTATTTTGGTCTTTTTAAACCTTTCAAAGCCTAAACTTGACATTTTTACACCTAACTAAATCCCTAAAGATATTTGTTCAACCTTTTTATGCTACAACACCTTCCCCAACTTAGAGCAAGTTTTCAAGGGAGAAAATGACTAGGGTTTAAAGATAATCTTGTGAGTTTTTCCAAGTTGTTACAAGATTCAAAACTTCCAAGTAGGTAAGGTTAACCAAAACATGGATTATGTTCTTTCATGTGCCCTATAACGCGAATTGATGGAGTAGTGAATAAATTAAATCTCCCATGAATGTTTCTTGAAGGTTTCTATAAACTCCTATTGTATTCCTATGTAATCTTGCATGAGTTACTATTATTATGAATTAATACTTGAATTAGGTGATTTTGCTTTTCTACAAGAACCCTAGCATGAATTTTCATTACTTTTACATATTTCACTTAAATGGATATGCATGAGTATAATTTTACCCTAAAGAGTCGATGTAATCCCTAAATTCTTTAACTCTAATTTTGTTTTCCTGAATGCTATGAGTTAGAATAATAGATGATAGAGTCTTTAAGAGTTAAGAGCTAAACCATAAAAGAATGTAGCCAAAGAGTTGATAGTTGATGTGATGAATTGAGTTGACAAATGCCCAATCAGACTAGATGAATGAGTTAACCATAAGGTTGATGTCTCATAAGCATGTTGAGTCTTGGAAGTAGTATTGAACACCGAATTGAGTAAGAATAACTCCAACTCAAACTCAAGAACTATGTAGCCAGCTTAGGTGAGGATTGAACGATAAAATCGTAGATTTCCTATTGTCACAAAAATGGGGCTTGAAGTTACCGATTTTGAAAAGATATAAAATGTGCTTTGAAATACTAATAATCATAATTTCTACATATGTCAAAATTCGTGAGTAATATCAAAAGACTGACTTCATATTCTCGATCAGGGGGCAAAATTTAGTGGAAAATAGGTATAACTCGAATTTTATTAGACCTGTAGCAAAAAATAAATTGTGTTAATTTTAAATTTTCCAGTATACATCTGCGACCAGACCGCGATGCGAACTGGGTGCAGATTAGCACACAAAGTTTCTCTGCAATGGGTCCATATCTCTGACCAGTTCAACTTTTTCCTTAGTCTTATATTTCAGCCAAGGTCATTAGGGTCATAGCCCTATGCCCACTTATGAGTGAAAACACTTATACTTAGACATTTTTCAACTCTATATCACTTAAGAATCTCTCAAAAATCTCTCCAAGACTTAACCAAATATATCACAAATTTCTAGAGTTTCAAGCCTAACTTTGGAACTCAAACATACTCTTCAAGCTTATTTCAAGAAAACCCAAGTTTGAGGTCTGTGGGTTTCATCCATTAAGTCCTTTCACCCATGGAGCCCAATATTCCTTTTTATGAAAATTGCATGTTTTCAAGTTGTATTATCTAAGTGTATCTCTTATTATGGATTATGAATATAAATTATGTTGGGGTTTTATGAAATGTTGATTGATTACGTATAACTATCTATTTCAAGCTTATATCATGCATTGATTTTGTCTATTGAGACTATACATGTTTTGAACCATGAAACTATTATCTATTATGAGATTTAATAATGGATTTCAAGGTACCCTACATGGGTTTTTTACTACCTATTGGTTGGTTGATTTACATTAAGTTTTCTCATCTTATTTCACTCTTGAATTATATGATTTTGAACTAGTACCATGAACCCCCCAAGTGTTTACTAAAATGTCAAAGTCAAAAATTCTCAATCTATTGATAATCTATTTCATGATTTATAAGTCAAGTGACTATATGATGATTAAGGGCTTTCAATTATGTATTGAATTCATGAAAAGTATCTATGATGTTACAAGTATCAAGTTAAGCACTATTTCAAGATTTTTACCTCTTGTAAGCCATTCATGTTTAAAAAAGAGTTCATGTATGATTATGATCTACTATATATTTCAAGTTAGGCTCACCATTAGAGGTCAAGCATGTTTAAGAGATACTCATGTCATGTTTCTATATTTCTAACAAGTTATTAAAGTATGATTATTTCAAGTATTTTGTGGGATTAGACTTAGCACCAATGGATTGGATGTCGGCGTGGACTATCTTCAAGGGTCCATACTTCTTTCTTCAAACTATATCCCAACATAGGATTATACTTTAACCTTGCTATACTAGTGGATCCATTTAGTGCACTTTATCATGAAATCCACCCTAAAATGGGATGATTTCCCATAAGGGGGTTACTTCTCTGAAATGGGACAGACTCCCACAAGATGAAGTATGGTTTACCTTAGCAAGTAAACCACCTCTTTACCAATAAGGAGTAATCATATGGATTCTAAGTTGTAGCTCGATTGGTGTTACTTTTGTCGGTTATGGTCTCTTCCCACACATGTATTATGTTCTATGCAAGTTGAATGATTTATAAGCATGTTTTAACTTAAGCATTGACCATATATGCCATATTAAGATCTCACTTATTTATTGCTTATTACTATGCATTCCGACTATATTGGCTTATGTGTTATTACATTACAACCTATATACTTAGTACATTCTAACGTACTAATGCATACTCTATGCCTATATGATATTATTATCGAGGGACCGGAGAACCATTTGACCATCCTCCACGTGGCTAGTTAATACTTTGGAGATAAGTTTTGGTGAGTACTCAAGTTAGAGGGCACTATATACCTTATTCTTGCTATTGTGAGACTTCGTATGTTGAACACTCGTTATTATGAGGGTGATCTTGGAGAGTGTCTTGGCCCCTGCTCTGTTAAAGGTGTTGTTGGAATATTATGATGTACTTATGCTTGAGCTTGACTACTTATGCTTTTATGATTATCAAAGATTTCCTTGAGTTCCTCTTCCTTTATTTTTATCTCTTGATGTTGTTATTTTGCTTTCACAACTAAGGATGTGTGATTATATGCTAAGAGGCTTGTTTGGGGTTCCTTCAGGTTCCCCATTCGACGTGTCACGTCTAGGCTCTAGCCTTGGTCATGACGAACTTGGTATTAGAGTACTAGGTTATTAGTGGTTCTCAGAATCCAACACACTCCATCGATTAGAGTCTTATTCATGGTAAAGCAGGCCACAACTATGAAAGAGAGGCTATGAGGCATTTTAGGAAATATGTTAATTCTTCATGATCTATGTCGTATGGTAGATCTAATTTCCCTTAGGCTTACCATTGAGCCCTAAGTATTACATTTCTGAATATGTCTCAAGCTACTCAGAATGGTGGGCAAGGCTGTAATGATCTCTCACTTGAGGGTTAATTTTCCAATGGTGATATATCAAATGTGGAGGTTCATAATGCTCTATGGCTATTGGCCAAGGTTGTAACCGCTCAACTCATCAATAAGTGGGTGATCCCGAGACTTCAAGGGATAAAAAGAAGTAGAGTGAGGCTAAGAGGGACCAACTTGGTGGTGCCTCAACTTCTACTATTTTACTGGTTCCTAAGTACAAGAAGAAAAGGATCCCTTTTGTCACTTGCCAAAGGTGTGGCAAGAAATATCAAGGGAGGTGCTTGGCAAAAGTTGAGGGTTGTTTCAAGTATGGCGGTGTTGGGCATAAGATGAGAGATTGCCCGGTGGCCTCAAAGGAAAGGAGAAGAAGGGTCCAAATTGAAGGTGGCCATTGTGGAATGACTCACCCTAGGTGCCCAAAATGTGGGAGAAACCACATTGGCATATGTTGAAGAACACAGGTGCTTGATATCAGTGTGGAAAGATGGGCCATAAGATTGTTGATTGCCCATATGCTCAAAGGAAAGGCAAAGGTGCTAATGTTTAGGCTTCTCCTCCGTGCTACAAATGTGGAAAGTACTATTCGGGAGATTGTTTGGCTGGTTCGAGTGCATGTTTTGAGTGTGGTACAAAGAATCATGATTCAAGACATTGTCCATTGGTTACTACAAATTATGAGGGTGACCATTGATGTTCTCAACCATACCCTAGGGGTCACTAGACTTGGCATGGTGCTTCACAATTATGTGAAAGTTTTGTTTTATTTTTATATGTATTCATTGATAGGTAAGTCCATTGTTACTAAAAGAGTCTATAGAAATAGTCCCGTGTTCATATAGCATAAAAATCTTGCCCTGTGATTTTGTTAAATTAGATATGATGGATTTTGATGTCATTCTTGGTATGGATTAGTTGCATACATATTATACTTCTATTGATTGTAGAACTCGTAAGGTGAAATTTCAATTCCTTAATGAGCCTATCCTTGAGTGGGAGAGTCGTGATGTGGTCTTCAAGGGTAGATTCAATTCTTGTCTTAAAGCCCAAAAATTGATTTCCAAGGGTTTTCTGTAATGACAAAAAAAATATAATAATAATAATAATAGAATAATTGTAGTGCTTTATCTTTTAATTAATTAAGGAAGTGTTGATTGCACTTGGCCTTCTTAATATTTTTTTATTATGAAGTGCTAATTGCAATTGCTGCAAGCACTTGGATTTTAAAAAATGCAAATGAACCCTTTGGCACTTAAAGAGTTGTACATGGCTCCTATAAATAGAGTAGGATTCTGCTCAAATAATCAGAGAAGCAGAAGAAAGAAAAAAAATTATATTTACATAATATTTTGAGAGCTTTAATAAGTTAAAGGGAAGTGAATTATTGCGGGGAGTTTTGACAATTTGGTTGTAAGTTAATCCTATTTTATAAACTTTTTATAATAAGATATTTTATAAATGAGGTTATTTTCTTGTACTTTTAAATACTTCATTATCAAATATTATTAAGATGAATTTATCTTGATGGATCAAAGTTAAGTTGAGGTATAATAATTGATGTGACTAGATTGTGGTGCTATGGATTCCATTCAAAATGGACAGGCCAAAGTGTTAAGTTGATAGTGACTCAACTAAGGCAAGTGGATTTCTTAACCTTTGTTAAGTATATAGAATCTTGTACTTTCTGTGTGAGGTGTTG
>JAOTQJ010000099.1:8931862-8952730 GCA_025642045.1 Solanum sejunctum | reverse complement strand
TGTGGATATATGTGGGTGTGGGAATTCACGTTGGTCTGATCTCATTTGTATGATATGTTTGTTGGGCGGCTCTGCCGTGGCGGTGACCTTGTCGGCCCACGTTTGAGTTTGTATACCTATTCTTATGGCTATATCTGGTACTGTTGGGTTCGCTGTTTGCAGGTGGATTAGTTAGTAAAACAGAGGAAACTCTGTCAAAATTTTTGTGGAATTCCTTAGCTGTCGTAAGTAACGATTCAGTATAAGTGGTTGTCGCGGTGTCCTATCGGCACCATTCGCGGCCCTGGGGTTGGGTCGTGATAATAAATATGGACTCTATTAGAAAATTCGAAAGTCAAAAATATGTCTAGGTTTATATACTTAGAAATCGTTTGATTTTAGGGATAAGAATTTTGATCATGGAATAAGCTTACTTCTCCTTTGGAGAGAATTTTGATTTTGGTGTTAACAATTCTGGAATTGTTTAAATATATATATACCAGGGGTGTCAAATTGGCGTGTTGGACTAAAATTGGGGAGGTTAAAATAGGCTGCATTAAATATCGGGTTGGGTCTTGACCCGCTTAAATGTACTTTGAGTTCAAATGAGTTGGGTTCAAATAGGCTAAAATTCGGGTTGGGTCATGAGCCACTCAATTTAACCCGCGTAATTTAATACTAGTATTGAATATACAAAACAAATGATACATTGGACTGAACTAAGAATCTTATTGGACTCAGCTCAGAATTATTTTATAATGGGTTAAAGTGTATTGGGCTGAAAATTAGCCCAATTTTAAATCATACTGAACCCAAACCTATAAAATTACGGACGAGTTGGACGAGTTGCTTATGTTTGGGCTTATTTTGCCACCTCTAATATATATATATATATATATATATATATAATATGTCTATCATAATTATGATATTATTTTATCCCATAATCATGTATGTCAATAATTTCATAATTAGTAATCCAAAGATTAAACATCATAATAATACATTAGTCCTTCTCCAAAACTGTAGAGAAATATAATAGAAGAAAAGTATAATTCGGAGATCTTCTGCTAGTCTAAGATCGTTAACTAAGATCTCAGAAGATTCAACTCAAAAAGAGATGCTAGAAAGGAGAAGGAATATTTTGTAAAGAAGAACTTTGTTATAGAAGAAGACTCTTTGTTTTTGGTGTTGGTTGCTTGGTTACAAATGTCTAAGGCCATCCTTATTTATACTAGTGTAAGGATGATTCTAGATACTATTACAAGAATAATCCAGATCATTCTATTATTTTCTACAAATATCATCTATAGAATATCCTTAAGAAAATTCTATTACCTTTGTTTTTTTACCTTAAAAATGTCTAGATATTTCTTCAAGATGATTATCTAAGTTTCTATACTAGGACAATCTAGAGAACTCTATCATCTTCCAAAAGAGCAACTTTAACATTTTTCACATTTCCCCTTAAAGTAATTTTTTGGAAACTATCTCAATCTTGTCTCGTAGGAACTTAAACAAGGCTTTAGGAAGTGACTTGGTGAAGATATCAATAATATTTTCCTGACTTCGTACTTCCAAAGTATGTATATGTCACGCCTCAGGGAGGGGACCCAAGACGTAGCCGGCACCCAGAGACTATTGCTAGTACCCAAGCAAACCACTTGGCTTTATCGCATTCACTCAATCGATCATTTTACTAATCAGTGGAAGGTAAAAGAAAAGTAAATATGCATATCTCATCATATAGTCTCAAAAGTATATAACAAAAGCAAACTTGTAGAAAGAACTAGCTCACAATCTTAACAATCAGCATTTCCCTCTAGTCTATGAAGCCTCTATCACTATCAGATAGTGCCAATAATAGACTCATGGTTACCTCAATCAATAATAAGCTAATAGATGTTTAACTCTAAAGCAAGATAAAAATAACATAATGAATCCTCCGGAGTAAGGGAGACTTACCAATCAGCTGAACGTCCTAGATCCTCAATGATGCGCCTACTGATGATCTCTAATCCCTGTATCTGCATCATAAATTGATGTAGCGTCGAGTGGCATCAGTACGTGAAATGTATGGTAAGTAAAATAACTAAATGAAATTGAAACAAGTAGAACAATATAGGAACAACAATCAACTCAGAATAATAACAATCAGTGTCTATCTAAAACAAGAGTAAAGAGTAGACAAATGACCAATCTAACCCATCAAACCTCATCAATCAAATTAGACTCATCTCAGAGTGACTCATCTCATCTCATATTGATGTAGAGTACTCAGTTTGGGAACTTTTTGAGAGTTTCTCTTATCCAACAACAATCACTTATAAGCTAGTGATTTTACAATAATCTCATTGATATTGCCACAGCCGTTCCATACTTGCTAGGTAGGGAACGAATCGAAACCATAATAGACAAGTCCAAATGGAGACATCAATCTATAAGTCCTCTATTGATTTCAGGGACTTCTAATCAAAGGAAACCTCAACATAATGTGATGTGATGGTCCCAATTCTCATCTATGCTTGGCTATATAGTTTGATGAGTGCGAGTTGAATTAACTCTTACTCTTTCGGTGCTCAATACTCCTCCCAATACTTAATGCTCATAAGATAATATATCTAATAAAATCATCTCAATCAACTCATCTCAAATCAGCCTCATGGAGGCACTCATCATTCAATCAGTCTCATAGAACTCTCATCATCTCATCAATCAACATCTTAATCAATAGCTTAATGTTTAGAGCAATCATTAGGAAATAATCGAATAGAAAAATTATTAAAGTTTATTTGGGAAGACTCATGGATCATCAAGTACTATCAATCTATCACCATTCTCACATTCTCAATCACATTTTACAATCGACATTCTCAATCAAGACTCTAGACTCAATCCTTATCTTCATTCATGCATACTTTCAATAATCAATATATAGGGTTTATGCAATGTATCATGAAAAGTATTCAATTCAAGAAAATAAGTTTATGATGATCATTAACATATGAAAATACATGTAATAAATATAATTTTCAAGAAAACCTTCAAGAAACAATTCAAGAAACATGTATGGGGACTCATGAACTCTCAACTCATCTATGACCATCTATGGAACACATGGGAGAACAATCCCATGCTTTAGTTTAGCCTTACATACCTGGATGAAGCTTTACCAATCAACCTTCAAAATTTCCTTGAATTCTTCGATCTTAAGCTTCCATTTTCTTTCCTCTCAAGCCTAGTCTTTCAAATACTTAGAAAAGGATTTAGAATGGATTTAATACCCTATTTACACATCAAAATGACCTAATCTAATCGTGTTTTGAGTTTAGGAGGAGTTAAAAATTGACCAAAATGCCACTCAAATTAAAAAGAAAAATTTCAACTCGAAATTGCCCAATCCACGTCGCGGACTAGGCGTGGACAAGTATATTTTTTCCAAAAATTTTCCAATTGCTTTTTTCAATTCCTTTAGAAAAAATTAAAAAAAAATAAGTGTTGGACCGCGTCGCAGGCGCATCAACACTAGAATTTATTTCGAATTAAAAAATTATTTTTTGACCCGATGGCTCTAAAATTCGAACGAGACCATTTTCCTATATAATTTTTTATGCTGATTGCAGATTCGATCTCGAATTTGCAAATAAAGCATGCAAAGACGCATTATGCACATATTTCTATTCTAGGGGTATTTTGATAATTTTACCAGGTGTTATATCATCTCCCCATTGGGATCATTCATCCTCGAATGATGAGTAAGGGTGGATATCAAGACACGAATAGACTCAAAAGTCATCTCAACGTTCATCTCCCTCTTGGAATCATTCGTCCTCGAATGATAAGTAAGGGTGGATATCAAGACACAAATAGACTCAAAAGTCATCTCAACGTTCACATCTATCAATCAACTCTATTCGAACTCAAGAATAGTTAATTAACTCAAGAAAAGACAATTAATTTAGCGAAGGGTAAGGAAATTACCTTCAATATTCTCATCATTTGGCATAAATAGGTGTGGATATTTTGCTTTCATCTCTTTCTTAGCTTCTTATATGGCTTCTTCAATGATTTGATTCATCCACAGGACTTTGACTGAGGCTATCTCTTTGGTTCTCAACTTGCGAATCTGACGATCAAGGATTTGGACCAAAATTTCTTCATAGGTTAAGCTATCCTTCACTCCAATGCTATGCATAGGGATCGCCAAGTTAGGATCTCCCAAGAGTTTCTTCAACATCAACGCATGGAACACTGGATGGATTCCGTCTAACTCGGAAGGCAACTCTAATTCGTAAGCAACCTTCCCAATCCTCTTTACAATCTGACAAGGTCCAATATAGCGTGGACTCAATTTATCCTTCTTCCCAAATATCCTGATACCTTTCATAGGTGACACTTTTAAATATACCCAATCATTTACCTCGAACTATAGATCTCTCATCCTCACATCGATATAGGATTTATGGTAACTCTGCGCCATCTTCGACCTCTCTTTAATGACCTTAACCTTCTCTATTGATTGATGGACAAGTCCAATCCCAATAAACTCTGCTTCTCCAATCTTAAACTACCCAATTGGTGATCTACATCTCCTCCCATATAAGTCTTCATAGGGAGCCATCTGAATGCTTGCATAATAACTATTGTTATATGAAAGTTCAATTATTTGTAAGTAATCATCCCAATTTCCCTTGAAATCAAGAACACAAACTCTCATCATATCCTCTAACGTCTGAATTGTACGCTCTGCCTGACCATTTGTCTATGGATGAAAGGTTGTGCTTAAATTTACTTTGTAGCCAGTCCTTTCTTGAATGATCTCCAAAATGAGAGGTGAATTGAGCTCTTCTGTCTGAGATGATAGATAAGGGAACTCCATGTAACCTCATAATATCTTAGATGTATAACTTGGCATACTCCTCTGCATTGTTAGTTGTCTTAACTGCTAAGAAGTGAACAATTTGATCATCCTATCCACAATCACCCATATCAAATTATGTTGCTTTCAAGACCTCGATAGACCAGTAATGAAGTCCATATTGATCATCTCCCACTTTCATTCAGGAAACTCAAAGTTCTAAGCCAATCCACATAGTCTTTGATGCTCAACTTTCACTTGCTGACAATTCAGGCACTTTGAAACAAATTCAGCAATATCCCTCTTCATTCCACTCTAATAATAGACTTTTTTCAAGTCTTGGTACATTTTGATAGAGACAGGATGAATGGAGTATCTAGTGCTATGAGTTTCTCATGATTTTATATCGAATACCATTAATATCTGGAACCCACAATCTACTTTAGTATCTCAACACCCCATATCCCCCTTTGGAGAAGACTATCATTTTCTATTTGTTGGACAACCTCCTTCAATAAGAGTATGATAGGATCTCAATCTTGCTTTTCTATCACCTCTGTCACTAAAGATGAAGCAGACCCATTCTGAATATTAACTCATTCTTCATCATTCTCCTCAAGTTGAACTCCCAATCGAGCCAATTGACACACTTCTCTAGCTTGTTCCTTTTTTCCTTTCTCAATATGGGTTGTGCTACCTATTGATAACCTATTAAGGCTTCATCAGCAATGTTAGCTTTACCTGGATGGTAGAGAATGCTCATATCATAATCCTTGAGTAACTTCAACTATCTTCTCTGTTGTAGGTTAAGTTCTTTCTGACTGAAGACATATTGCAAGCTTTTATGGTCGGTGAACACATTCGCATGCACTCCATACAAGTAGTAGTGCCAGATTTTAAGTTTAAACACCACTGCTGCCAACTCAAGATCGTGGGTCAGATAGTTTCTCTCATAGATCTTAAGTTATCTAAAAGCATAGGCTATCACCTTCCCTCTATACATCAGCACGTATCCTAATCTAACTCTTGAAGCATCACAATAGATTACAAAATCTTTTGTCCCATCAAAAAACATTAGAACTGGTGTAGTAGTCAGTCTACTCTTCAGCTCTTGAAAACTCTTCTCACATTCGTCGGACCATTGGAACTTGACCTTTTTTTGAGTCAATTTAGTCAATAGTGTGGATAAGAAAGAAAATCTCTCAGAAAATATGCGGTAATAGCCTGTAAACCCCAAGAAACTTCTTATGTCAGTAGAAGAGGTCAGTCTGGGCCAATACTTAATCGCTTCAATCTTCTGAGCAACCATTCAAATACCATAACTGGAGATAATATGGCCTAGGAAAGCCATTAACTTAAGCATAATTCACATTTCGAGAATTTGGTATACAACTCATGTTCCTTAAGTGTTTGGAGGATAATTCTAAGGTTATTTGCATGATCTTCTTTATCTCTTGAATACACCAAAATATCATCGATGAACACAATCACAAGCATATCAAGATACTATCTGAACACCTTATTTATTAAATCCATGAAGGCTGAAGGTGCATTCATCAACCCAAATGACATGACCAAGAACTCAAAATGACTATAAAGGTTGTCTTTGGAATGTCACATTCCTTACTTTCAACTGATAGTAGCCAGATCTGAGGTCTATCTTTGTGAAACAAGAGGCACCTTGAAGTTGGTCAAATAAATCATCTATCCTTGGAAGAGGATACTTATTCTTTATGGTGACCTCGTTTAGTTTCCTATAATCAATACACATTCTGAGAGATCCATCTTTCATTCGCACGAATAGGACAGGGGCACTCTAAAGAGAAACACTCGGCCTTATGAAGTCTTTCTCTAACAAATTTTTCAACTATTCTTTCAATTCTCTCATCTCAGTAGGGGTTATCCTATAAGGTGAAATTGGGATAGGCTAGGTATCATGAATAACATCAATCCCTAAGTCAATCTCTCTATCAGGAAGGACTCCGGGCAGATCTTGGGAAACACTTCTGAAAATTCATTCACAATCGAGACTAACTCAAGAGTAGGAAACTTAACATCACCAGATTTCATTCGCACGAGGTAATAGATACAACCCTTAACAATCATCTTTCTGGCTCTAAAATATGAGATAAACTTTCCTTTAGGTGCTATGGAATCACCCTTCCACTCTAAAACTGGTTCATTCAAAAATTAGAACTTAACAATTCGGGCTCTACAATTAATAGAGGCGTAACAGGCGTGAATCCAATCAATGCTAAGGATCAAATCAAAATCAGTCATATCTAACTCAATTAGATCAATGATAGTATCCCTATGATGAATGGACACTACACAAACTCTATAGACTCTCTCAGCTCGAATAGGCTCACCCACTAGAGTAGAAACATCAAAGGGTTCAAGAAGACTCTCAAGGGTTCTACCAAATCTACTGGCCACATAAGGAGTTACAAAAGATAATGTCGCACCAAGATCCGTCAACACATAATAATAAATAGAAAAGACTCGAATCATACTCTTCACAATATCTGGGGAGTTCTCCCGATCATGTTGACTACCCATGACATACAAATGGATTGTGGCCTCGCTTGCACCTAAAGTAGTAACTCTCTGGTTTCCATTAGCTGGTGGGGCTAATGTTAGTATATTGAGCATAGCCAACCTATTTTGGACAATCTCTCTGATAATGGCCCCCTTGGCCACACTTGTAGCATATATCACTCCTCTTATGACATCTTCCCAAATGCAATTTTTCACACTTACCACAAGTTGGTTTATCTAGTGAATATTTAGCTATACTAGCTTGTGAATGAGATCCATGGGCTTCAATATTCTAAGACCTTTGATCATTTTTAAATCTATGTGCAGGTGCAGTAGCAGACGATGGTGCTGGAAATCGATTTCCATTCCCCTTCTTTCCAACCTCATAGTTGGATGTCTTCGCTTTCTTATTTCTGAACTCCTCTTTATCATGTTTCTCTCCTCATCCGTTTGTTGCACAAAGGTCATCAATCTCCCACTATACATGTTAGTCACAGGCATTGCTCCCCTCCTATCTCTCTTTGGCCCTCTATTCAACCTGTCAACATATATCTCCATCCTCCCCCTAATATCAACAACCATGTCTGAAGCATATCAAGATAATTGAGTAAACTTCAGTCCATACTCTTGCACAATCATAGAGCTTTGTTTCAGGAACTCTCTTACCTTAGCCTCTCTTTGTTCTCTTGGGAAGAAGCTCCCCAAGAATGCTTCCTCAAACATAGCGCAAGTTAGCACGAGGGCATCCTCTCCTCTACTCTTCTTCCACTGGTCTAACCACAATCTAGCCATACCCTTTAGTTGATAAGCAGCCAATTCCACTCTATCAGCATCAGCCACATGCATCACTTGGAACACTTTTTAAAGCTCCTCCATATAGTTCTCAGGATCCTCAGTGGATGCAGACCCTGTAAACTCAGGCAGATTCATCCTCAGGAATTCTCGGATGCTAGAAGTATCATAAGCATCCTGTCGACCCACTCTTTGTCTTGCAGCAGGTACCGTGACAGCTTTGGCTAGAGTTTGAATAGCCTGGCATAACTCAGCATTGGAGACCTTATCCTGTGAGGGCTGTGCAATAGGGACAACTTGTTCTATGGGCTCCTTATGTCCTTGAGTCTTAGGTGGGTTGATATATTATCTGGCGGGATGTCCTCTACCTCTAACAGCTCTTCTGGAAGGCATGTTCACAACTCTACTATGCGTAAAGCATGAATTAGAATAGTACTTTCATAGAGCATAACTCCTTCGCCACCATTCAGAACATGAAGTGAAGTAATTCTTATTGTCCTATAGCCTCCTAATTAGCAAGTGTGATCGACAACACACCCATAAATTAAAATCTACTAGACACGACTCTATAGACTCCCTAGGACACTTGAACTCGTACTCTGATACCAAGTTTGTCGTACCCTAGGAAGGGGATCCAAGATGTGGCTGACACCCAGAGACTACTGCTAGTCCCCAAGCAAATCACTTGGCCTTATCACATTTATTCAATCAATCAATTTACTAATTAGTAGAAGGCAAAAGAAAAGTGAATGGGCATATCTCATCATCTAGTCTCAAAAGTATATAATAAAAGAAGGCTAGTAGAAAGAACTAACACACAATCTTAACAATCAACATTTGACTCTAGTCTATGAAGTCTTCATCACTATCAAGTGGTGCCAATGACAGACCCATAACTACCTCAATCAATAGTAAGCTAATAGATGTCTAACTCTAAAGTAAGATGAAAATAACATAATGAATCCTCTGGAGTAGGGGAGGCTCACCAATCAGCTGAACGTCTTAGATCCTCAACGATGCACCTGTTGATGATCTTTAATTCCTGTATTAGCATCATAAAATGATGCAGTGCTGAGTGGCATTAGTACATGGAATATATGGTAAGTAAAATAGCTGAATAAAATCGAAATAGGTAGAACAATACAGGAACAACAATTAACTCAGAATAACAAAAATCAACATGTCAAGTGTCTATCTAAAGCAAGAATAAAGAGTAGGTAAATGACCCATCTAACCCATCAAATCTCGTAGATGAAATCAGACTCATCTCATCTCGACGCAGAGTACTCAATTTGGGAACATTCTGAGAGTTTCTCTTATCCGACAACAATCACTTACGAGCCAGTGATTATATAACAATCTCTCTTGTAATGTCCTTATTATTAAATAATGTATTCACTTTTAAAAAGGTATTTCCCTTGAGATAAAACTAACCCCTACTTCACAACTCTTTTGCTTGAGTTTGTGTTGTTAGAGAAATTGATTTTCTTGAATCATAGAAATGAATGAGGGAGGGGTTCATTTTAGTGTAATTTATTTATTTTTATAAAGTTATATATGTTGAGCAAGGCTTAATAATAATTATTTTGTGCGAACAATATAAATAAGAAAAAAGAGAATATTAGGGCAGCTACCTTATTGGACCATTTTTCTTTTAAGATGCTTTTGACATAAAATATACTTTCCCTACAGTAAGTTGATTTAGTGACCTTATAAAGACTTATAAACTCTCTAATAACCTTATTTTTGACAAACATATATGAAATAAATCAGTTCCTTGGAGCAAAGTTGAGAAATCCCCTATCCTTTGGTAAGTGGTCGAATTGTATCTTTAAATTGTATAGCATGTAGTAATTATGGAATATATCGTTATATATAGCTTTATTTTTAGTGTGTATATACATTTTAGAAAGATAATTCACATACCTACAACTTTTATATTTATGTAAAATTTTGAATTTGCTTTTATGGTATCTAAAAAAGGTGCGAAACACAGTGAAAGTTCTGGCCAATTTTCTGTCTGAGAAGCCTTCTATGTATTGTTATTAGTATGTTAATCATATATTGATATGTGAGCTGTAATTTGTGATGCTTATTAGCTCTTTCCAACTCTCATATATGTATCTACAACTCTTATATTTATTTCGGACCTAATTTGGTAGTTATGGATTCAAAATAGTGGACGCAAGTTAGGACAAGTTCTGTCCAGAGTTTTGACATAGAAATTCTCGGGGGTGTGCCGTTAGTGTTTCAATTATATATACTTGTAAAAAGGGTATTTTTAATTGGTTCTTGATTATTTTTAATCTATATTCATATACCTACAGTTTTTATGTGGACAAGAAAGCCTAGTTTATCCATTTACCAATTTAAAATCAAGTTGCATTGCAAAGTAGTAAAGCTACCGAGAAAGAGTGTGATTTATAGAAATAGGACTTAGTCTTGGAATTTATCTTATTAAGTTTTACCTGTTGAAATTGTTGAATATTAAATGAGCATTTAAATGACTACTAAGGTGCTCACACTCTTGTACAATCTTAAAGAAATTGATTGAAGAAACAAATGTCGTATTGATCCATAACTTGAACTCGATAAGGATCGATTACGTGCTAAAAGGTTTAGGTTCTTGGAAAAACTTGTTCTTGTGCCTTTGTTACCTGCTGGTACATTTAAATGTTATCTTGGTATCTTAACTATGTTCTTGTCATTTTATCTGGTTGTGATGATATATACTCACTTAATTTGCCCATTTGTATGTATTGCCTGATCACTTGACATCCTTGTGGACTTTGTCCTTCTTGTGGCTGTGACTTTGTCACTATCGCTATGCCTCTTGTTTGGATCAATTTCCATCTTGACTGTGGATTTTTGGTTCGTCCTAAGTATGGAAGCAGTCCATTTTATGCACGAACTAGTAAGTCACTCTTAATATGGTTCTTGGTTCTCTTGATAATTGGGGTTTCACCATTCTTGGTACAGGATTTTGGTCCTTCTTGGTACTTGATTATGTTTGGTGTGACGACATGACTTATATAGTGGGCGAACCTTCTCATTTGAATGTCTTGTAAACATTATTCTAGGAACTCTTAATACTTAGATCATTAATATCCTACTTGATACTATTGATATATTTGTTCACTTGGTCTATTTGCTGTATTTCAATTGTGTTGCTCTTTGACTTAAGGAGGATAAATTGAGGGATGTAAGATTCTCAACTTTTAGCTTTTACACCAGTAAGCTTCATGCATAGCGATAGTTGTTTCTATCATAGGGAGTACCCGAGATGAGGCTTGACGATGGCCATTGAAGATAAATTTGGAAGTTGTGCAGAAGATCACATTTGCATCTAGACATATATTGTAGCAATTTTGGGACATGCACATGATTCTCTTGTTGTATATGTATGTATAAATTTGAAAGGCTAGTGTAAATTATGGAATCATCATTTATAACTTTAAGTTTTGATTTATTTAGTTAAATTTGAGCCGACTCTTGTTGCTGTATTAAAGACCAATTATGTTAAGATGATTGTATGAAATGGAAATGAGTAAGTTGATGTCTTTGCATTTTAACTTTGGTAATACTTTTCAGCATGCTACAACAGTAGGGGTAATATATAAATATCTCACAAGATAGTAGTTTGCATTACTTGCAAAGCACTTATGCCAAAAACTTGAGCTAGAAATCAACTAAATAACCTTTAGAACAAAATCCCATAGTTTTAACTATTTTGAATTCAATATTTAATTATGATTAATATGTCATGTGTTAAATTATTCATATGTTAGCGAGTGTGATGTAAGCCTAGAGCGTATAGAAATGGTATCCTCCTACGAATATTGCCACAAGTGTTGGTATCAGAGCCCAGGTTTATGATTCTAAGACTTTGGTGTGAATTACTTGTATGCTTGTCTATTTTGTATATAGTCCAAGCTATGTTATCTATTCATTTTTACATGATTAGTACTATTTTAGTGCTTGTAAAGTGCACATGCATCATGTACATGTCCCTAATGCAATGTGATCTTCTCTTTTGAAGGAATTAAATTATGACATCTTCCTCTAATAGACCTATGAAAGCAGCATGAGAAGGATCAAATAACTCTTATTTCCAACCTCATCCACTAGAAGGGGTTGGCGAACACCTCTTGGATCAATATACCCCTATACTGGTGGGTCTGAAGTGGTAAACCAAGGTGTAAGGCCTATCCCACATTCCCAGATGATCCATAGTTCTCAGGTTATGAATTTCGCTTTCCAATAGATGAATGAATTCTTTCACTACATGGCTGAAGTGATGTATAATCCTAATGGGATAAACTTCGAGAAAATGAGAAAAATAGGTGGGGTAGAATTTGAAGGTTTTGTTGATCCCACTAATGATGAACAATGGTTGGAGAACATGGAAAGGGTGTTTGAGTAATTGGAGTGTTCTCATATTGCAAATTTAAGTATATTGTTTCACTATTACAAAAGTATGCTTATGACTGTTGGGTGAGTGTTCCAAATGCCAAGGTAAAACATCCAGTTTTGACTTGGGATGACTTTGTGAAGGAGTTCCATATGAAGTATGCTCTACCTATCTATTGTGATGCTAAGAAAATAGAGTTTCTAAGTTTCAGCCAGCGGGGCATGTCTATTGCTGAATATCAACAAAAATTCTTAAGGCTTTCTTGTTATGATGAAGGTTTTATTAAAGAGGAGAAAGATAAGTGCAGGAGTTTTGAAGATGACTTAAATGATTCTATCAGAAAGAATATAATAATCTTGCAACATGAGAACTTCTGTAAATTAGTTTTCATTGTTGTTACCTGGGAAAGACTTAATAAGAAAGAAGCTAGTAGACATGGAAATAAAATCCAGAAACCTACATCAGATTTTATAGGTCTATACAAAGGAGGAAGGTTTGATGATTCTAAGGCTAATGGTATTAACAGGTCACTTCAACCCAAGCAAAGCAGATCAGATTATTCTACCGTAGACTCCAAATAACAATCAAGGCAAAACTCGTGTTCCTACGTGTGAACAATGTGGGATAAACTATTATGGTGTTTGTAGGAGAGCTTTTGGTGCATGTTTTAACTGTAGCAACTTTGATCATAAAGTGAAGGACTGTCCTAAATAGGTTTCTTCCTTCCGCACTGAAAGCTCTATTCAGAAGCCTTCTACTACTTCTCTTCAAAATAATAAGGGTGCAAGACCAAAAAACATCCTAGAAGCTAAAACAAATCAACCTAGTGGCCAAGGGCTACGACAAGAGCTTATGCTATGAAACAAAGGGATGATCAAGATGGCCAAGAAGTGGTTGTTGGTAAATTTTACTTATTTGGCTTATATATGTTTATATTGTTTGATCCTGGTTCTACACATTTTTATATTTGTTCATCACTCGTTCTTCCTGAAAATGTGAAATCTATGAGGCTTGATTATAATATGCTAGTTAAAGTCCCTTGGGCTACCGAGTCGTTTGTAATTAAATTTACTAAGCTTGTCCCTTCATGATTGAAAACTTAATTTTCCCAGCAGATTTTATTGAAATGCCCTTCTAAGATTTTGATGTTATTATTGGGATGGATTGTCTTTATAAGTATCATGCAGTAATGGATTATAGATCAAAGCATGTGACTTTTAAGGACCATACATTTTCTCATATTATTGTACAAGGTGAAAGATCACTGACGTCTAGTATTATTTCTGCGGCCTTGGCAAGAAAGATGATCCAGCAGGGTTGTGATGTGTATTTTGCTCACATAATTCATATATGGTTGGAGAGCCCTAGTCTTAAAGATATACCTACTGTGTGCGACTTTCCAGAAGTCTTCCTACAAAATTTTCCTGGGTTTCCCCCGGAAAGGGAAGTTGAATTTCCAATCAAGCTTATTCTTGGATCTACTCCTATTTCTATTACTCCTTATAGGATGGCTCTAGCAGAACTAATAGAGTTGAAAACTCAGTTGCAAGAACTTCTTGAGAAGGGTTTTATCCATCCTAGTGTCTTTCTTTGGGGAGCCCCTATTTTATTTGTAAAGAAGAAGGATGAAATTCTTAGATTGTGTATTGACTATAGACATCTCAACAAAATAACAGTTAAGAATAGATATTCACTGACAAGGATTGATGATTTATTTGATCAATTGAGGGGTGTTAATCTATTCTCAAATATTGATTTGAGGTCTGGGTATCATCAATTGCGCGTTAGAGAGAAAGATATTCCTAAAACCTTTTTTGGAACTCGATATGGTTATGAATTTTTGGTGATGCCATTTGAATTGACTAATACTACCGCAATATTCATAGATCTAATGAATTGAATATTCAAGTCATATGTAGAGCAACTTGTGGTAGTTTTTATAGATGTTATTTTAGTGTATTCCAAGAGTAGTGAAGATCATAATAAGCATCTCCAAATTATTTTGCGAATTTTGAAGGAGATGGAACTTTATGCAAAACTTTCTCAGTGTGAATGTTTGCTTAATAAAATGATCTTTTTGGGGCATGTCGTGTTAGCTGAAGGTGTAAAGGTGGATCCTAGTAAAATCCAAGCAATTGTTGAATGAAAGCCTCCCAAAAGTCTAATCGAAGTAAGAAGCTTCCTAGGCTTGGCGGTATACTATAGGAGGTTCATGAAAGGCTTCTCCATTATAGCCTCCCCTTTTACCAATCTCTTGAAGAAAGGGGAAAAGTTCATCTGGAGTAACAAATGCCAAGAGAGTTTTGAAACTCTTAAATCCTTGTTGATGCAACCTCCTGTACTTACTCTACCAATGGTGGGGAAGGAGTATGTGATATATAGTGATGCATCTCTCGTGGTCTAGGTGTGTTCTAATGCAAGAAGAGAACGTTATTTCTTATGCCTCTCAAATATTAAAACCACCTGAATTGAATTATCCTACCCGTGATCTAGAACTTGTTTCTATAGTATTTGCCTTAAAGATATAGAGACATTATGTATATGGAGAAAAATATTACCTATTTACTGATCACAAAAGCCTAAAATACTTGGGTACACAAAAAGAGTTGAACCTAAGGCAACATAGATGACTTGAGCTCATTAAGGATTATGATTGTATGATCAATTATCATCTAGGAAAAACTAATGTGATTGTAGATGTCCTAAGTCACAAGTCCTTTGCAAGTCTGTCCTTGAGTCCACTACCTTTGTTTGTTGAGGTAAGAGTAATGAACACTCGTATTGCACTTCATTCATCTGGCTAGATTATTTTCCAACTGGAAGGTAAACCTGTATTGCTTGAGCAAGTTAGAGAAGTAGAAAAGTTAGATGAGAAATTCATAAAGCTGACCAAAAAGGTTCAAGATGGAGATAAACATAATTTTTCATTAATAGTTGATGGTGTCTTCTCTTATCAAGATAGGTTGTGTGTCCTGAATGATGAAAGACTAAAAAGTAAAATCTTGAATGAAGCACACATTTCATCGTATGCCATGTATCCGGGAGGTACTAAAATGTACTGGACCCTTACAGAACACTATTGGTAGAATAGTATGAAAAAAGACATTGCGGAGTACATTAAATGTTAACAAGTAAAAGCAGAATATCAAGTTCTAGTTGGTCTACTCTAACCTTTACTGATTTCGTAATGGAAAAGAGAGAGAATAATAATGGACTTTGTTTCTGGACTTTCTCGCACTCAAAAGAACCATGATGCAATATAGGTGATAGTGAATAGATTAATAGAAAGTGCTCACTTCTTAGCAATCAGGATGGATTATTCACTTGAGAGGTTAGTAGAACTATCCATTAATGAGATTGTAAGACAACATGAAATCCCTATCTATATTGTCTCCGAGAGAGACCCAAGGTTTACATCTAGATTTTGGTCTAGCTTGATAGAGGCCTTGGGTATCAAGTTATATTTTCGCACCTCATTTCATCCTGAGATAGATGGACAGTCAGAAAGAGTGATATAAATTTTGAAGGATATGCTTCGAGCATGTATCATAGAGTTTGAGGTTAGTTGGGACAAACATCTGGCTTTAATAGAATTTGCTTACAATAATAGCTACCAATCGAGTATTGGAATGCCTCCTTATAAAGCTTTATATGAAAAAAAAATGTCAGACTCCTCTTTATTGGAGTGAAGTTAGTGAAAAAAACTTACTTGTCCTGAAATTATGCAGTAAATAGAAACAAGGTAAAGGTGATCAAGGATCGTCCGAAGATCACTTCGAATATGGAAAAATTATATGCTGATCTTAAAAGGCGTGATATCGAGTATCAAGTTGGTGATAAGGTATTCTTAAAAATATCTCCATGGAAGAGGATTATAAGATTTGGCCAAAAGGGAAAACTTAGTCCTCGATTTATCGGACCTTATGAGGTACTTGAAAGAGTGGGACCAATGGCATATAAATTAGCATTACCACCCAAGTTGGCCAAGATCTACAATGTTCCACGTGTCAATGCTCAGAAGATATCATTCTGACCCCTTTCACGTCCTGCCAATTGAATCTATTGAGGTTAAACAAGACTTGACGTATGATGAGGAACCTGTCCGTATTTAAGCTCAGGAAGTAAAAGTACTTAGAAACAAGAAAATTTCCTTAATAAAGATACTTTGAAGGAACCATTTAAGAGAATAAGCCACTTGGGAGAGGGAAGAAGATATGAGGACCTAATATCTGCACTTATTTCCAGACTAGCACCAGATAAACTTCGAGACAAAATTTCTTAAGGGGGTGATAGTTGTAATACCCTTATTATTAAATAATGTATTTACTTTTAAAAAGGTATTCCCTCAAGATAAAACAAACCCCTACTTCACAACTCTTTGACTTGAGTTTGTGTCGTTAGAGAAATCAATTTTCTTTATCGTAGAAATAAATGAGGGAGAGGTTCATTTTAGTGCAATTTATTTAATTTTATGAAATTATACATGTTGAACAAGGCTTAATAATAATTATTATGTGTGAACAAAATAAATAAGGAAGGAAAAGAGAAAATTAGGGCAGCCACCTTATTGGACCATTTTTCTTTTAAGATGCTTTTGACTTAAAATATATTTTTTCCAAAGTAAGTTGGTATGACCTTATAAAGCCTTATAAACTCTATAATAACCTTATATTTGACAAACATATACGAAATAAATTTGTTACTTGGAGCAAAGTTGAGAAATCCCCTATTCTTTGGTAAGTGATTGAATTTTATTTTTAAATTGTATAGTGTGTAGTAATTGTGGAATATCTCATTGCATATACTTTATTTTTAGTGTGTAAATATATTTTGAAAAACTAATTCACATACCTACAACTTTTATGTTTATGTAAAAATCTGAATTTGCTTGTATGGTATCGAAAGAAGGCGTGAAACACAGTGAAAGTTCTGGTCAGTTTTCTGTCTGAGAAGCCTTTTATGTACTGTTGTTAGTATGTTAATCATATCTTCAGGTGAGAGATGTAATTTGTGATGCTTATTAGTTATTTACAACCCTAATACATTTATCTACAACTCTTATGTTTATATTGTGGCCTAATTTATTAGTTATGGATTCAAAATAGTGGATGCAAGTTAAGACAAGTTTTGTCCAGAGTTTTGATGTAGAAATCTCTGGGAGTGTGCTGTTAGTGTTTAGATTATAAATACTTTTACAAAGGGTATTATGAAGTGATTCTTCATTTTCTATATCAAATATTCATATATCTTTAGTTTTCATGTAGAGGGAAAGCCTAATTTGTCGATTTACCAATTCAAAATCTAGTTGCGTTGCAAGGTAGTAAAGCTATCAAAAAAGAGTATGATTTATAAAAATCGGACTCAGTCTTGGTATTTATCTTGTTAGTTTCTACCTATTGGAATTACTGAATATTAAATTTAGCATATAGATAACTGCTAAGGTGCTCACACTCTTGTACAATCTTAAAGAAATTGATTGAAGAAACAAATATTGTATTGATTCATAACTTGAACTCGATAAGGGTTGATTGCGTGCTAAAAGGTTTAGGTTCGTGGAAAAACTTGTTCTTGTGCCTTTGTTACCTGCCGGTACATTTAAATGTTATCTTGGTATCTTAACTATGTTCTTGTCATTTTATCTGATTGTGATGATATATACTCACTTAATTCGCCCATTTGTATGAATTGCCCCTGATCACTTGACATCCTTGTGGACTTTGTCCTTCTTGTGTCTGTGACTTTGTCACTATCGCTATGCCTCTTGTTTGGATCAATTTCCGTCTTGACTGTGGATTTTTGGTTCGTCCTAAGTATGGAAGCAGTCCATTTTATGCACGAACTAGAAAGTCACTCTTAATATGGTTCTTGGTTCTCTTGATAATTGGGGTTTCACCATTCTTGGTACAGGATTTTGGTCCTTCTTGGTACTTGATTATGTTTGGTGTGACGACATGACTTATATAGTGGGCGAACCTTCTCATTTGAATGTCTTGTAAACATTATTCTAGGAACTCTTAATACTTAGATCATTAATATCCTACTTGATACTATTGATATATTTGTTCACTTGGTCTATTTGCTGTATTTCAATTGTGTTGCTCTTTGACTTAAGGAGGATAAATTGAGGGATGTAAGATTCTCAACTTTTAGCTTTTACACCAGTAAGCTTCATGCATAGCGATAGTTGTTTCTATCATAGGGAGTACCCGAGATGAGGCTTGACGATGGCCATTGAAGATAAATTTGGAAGTTGTGCAGAAGATCACATTTGCATCTAGACATATATTGTAGCAATTTTGGGACATGCACATGATTCTCTTGTTGTATATGTATGTATAAATTTGAAAGGCTAGTGTAAATTATGGAATCATCATTTATAACTTTAAGTTTTGATTTATTTAGTTAAATTTGAGCCGACTCTTGTTGCTGTATTAAAGACCAATTATGTTAAGATGATTGTATGAAATGGAAATGAGTAAGTTGATGTCTTTGCATTTTAACTTTGGTAATACTTTTCAGCATGCTACAACAGTAGGGGTAATATATAAATATCTCACAAGATAGTAGTTTGCATTACTTGCAAAGTACTTATGCCAAAAACTTGAGCTCAAAATCAACTAAATAACCTTTAGAACAAAATCCCATAGTTTTAACTATTTTGAATTCAATATTTAGTTATGATTAATATGTTATCTGTTAAATTATTCATATGTTAGCGAGTGTGATGTAAGCCTAGAGCGTATAGAAATGGTATCCTCCTTACTCTTTCGGTGCTCAATACTCCCTCCAAGACTCAATGCTCATAAGACAATCCATCCAATCAAATCATCTCAATCAGCTCATCTCAAATCAGCCTCATGGAGGTACTTATCATTCAATTAGTCTCGTAGAGACTCTCGTCATCTTATCAATCAACATCTCAATCCATAGCTCAAGCAATCATTAGGAAATAATCGAATAGACAAATCACTAGGGTTCATTTGGGAAGACTTATGGACCTTTAAGTACTTTTAATCTATCACTATTCTCACATTCTCAATCACAATTCACAATTGGCTTTCTCAATCAAGGCTCTAGACTCAATTCCTATCTTCATTCATGCATACTTTCAATAATCAACATATAGGGTTTATGCAATATCTCATGAAAAGTATTCAATTCGAGAAAACAAGTTTATGATGATCATCAACATATGAAAATATATGATAAATATAATTTTCAAAAAAACCTTCAAGAAACAATTCAGAAATCTGTACGGGGACTCATGAACTCTCAACTCATCTAGACCATCTATGGGGAACATGAGAGAACAATTTCATACTTTAGTTTAGCCTTACATACTTAGGATGAAGCTTTACAAATCAATCTTCAAGAATTTCCTAGAATTCTTCAATCTTAAGCTTCCCTATTCTTTCCCTTCAAGCCCTAGTCTTTCAAATACTTAGAAAAGGAATTAAAGTAGGGTTTAGGACCCTATTTACGCATCAAAATGATTTGATCGTACTTTGAGTTTAGGAGAGGTTGAGAATTGACTAGAATGACCTCCATTAACATACATTCTTTCAACATACTAAACCATTTCACACTTTTAAAACTTGCGGGCTCTACATACCTAAGAGTCAAAATATAAATACAATTTTTTTTATAAAAGTACCAAGGAGCGAACATAGGAGATTTTTGGACCCAAATTGTGAAGAAAAACGGAATTTTCTCATACCTCGAGAAAAATGGAAGAAAAATGGATTTTTGGACCAAACTTAACTAATTCATGTCAGGAGATACGAATCTTTACATACCTCGATTTGTTTCTCCAACTAAATCCAATGCAAGACCAATCCAATTTATGCTTCCGGATGCCCAGTGTCTACACAAATTACAATAACGCCAATGATTAACAACCATATCGGGTCTTAAATCCTAACTTTTTTTGTTCTAAATTTATAAAAATTTTGGCAGCATCCCCCCTTAAAATATGTCGTCTTGAGAATTCAACTCAGCTCAAATAATAAATCAACAACAATAATAACCTACAAAATCAATAACCCTCTCCAATGCCATCACAACATCAAAAACACCACAAGATGCTATTATGGCACAACTTTTATAAAACAAGGCAGCATACATATAGGTACACATCTACCATATTCAAGCCTTCATATATACTACAAAAACTATATTACATCACTCCAACTCCCAACGTAAACCCCCAACGCTAAAACATAACATTACACTTCCCATGGGGCTCCAATTCGAGCGAACCCTCATGTATACATTCACATAGTTTTCCAAC
>JAOTQJ010000099.1:8896254-8926646 GCA_025642045.1 Solanum sejunctum | reverse complement strand
CCAAATTCACTTGATACTCTAATCATGCACCGTAAATATACTTAAGTTCAAATTACATGACATCCACAACAATATTTCCCAATTGGATAATTATCCTTAATTTAAAGAGAAACGGGGTCTAACATATATGGGATGTAATATCTTCTCTTTTTGCTGTTTGAATACTATACCTAGCACAACCCCACTTATGTCACACATGATTTTGCAGGCCTTTGAGTAGTTTGGAGCTACAATGATTGGGACTGAAATCAACTTCTTCTTCAATCCTTCAAAGGGTTTGAGGTATGCATCATCGAATACGAACTTAGAATCCTTCTCAAGTAACTTGCTTAATAGATGTGCAATTTTAGAGAAGTATTTTGTGAACCTCCAGTAGAACCCTGCATGCCCTAGGAAGTTCCTCACACCTTTAATTGAGATGGGTAGGGGAAGCTTCTCAATCACTTATACCTTAGTTCTATCAACATCGACCCTTTATTTTTTGGAGATTTTGTCCCCCAACACAATGCCCTTCTTCACTATGAAGTGACGTATTTCCCAATTCATCACCAGATGTCTTTCGTCACATCAATGTAGCACAGCATGCAAGTGCTTCAAACAGTCTTCAAATGAGTCCTCAATGGCACTAAAGTCATCCATGAAGACTTCATAGTGTGCTCCACCATGTCTGAGAAGATGGACATCATATATCTCTGAAATGTCACTGGGGCGTTACATAACCTGAATGACATCCTCTTAAATGCAAATGTGCTATAGAGGCATGTCAATGTTGTCTTCTTTTGATCCTATGGTGCAACAGTGATCTGGTTGTAACCTAAATATCTACAAAGAAAACAATAATATTAATTCTTTCTAGCTAAACAGTCCAATATCTGATCTATGAATGACATACGAAAGTGTTCCTTTTCTATCGATGCTTTGAGTTTTCTGTAATCCATGCACACCCTACATGTAGTGACTGGCTACATAGGGATCAACTCATTTTTTGAATTTGGTACCACCATGATACCCTCTTTCTTTAGAACACACTGAACCGAGCTCACCCATTTACTGTCAGTGATTGAATAGTTCACTCTTGCATCTAACCATTTAATGATTTCGGTACGCACGACCTTTTGAATAGGAGGGTTAAGACGCCTTTAGTGCTTAATACTTAGCTTGTAGTCCTTGACCAACTGGATTTTGTGTAAACATATCCTAAAAGGGATATCAATGGCATCCGCAATCATCCACCCAATGGCCTTTTTAAACTGTTTAAGCACCATGATAAGGGCGTTCACCTACACCACATTCAAGTACACAGAAACTATGATTGGAGAGATATTGTTGGAGCCCCAAAATATGTATTTTAGATATGCTGGAAGGGCTTTCAACTCTAATACTAGTGATTTTTCTATGGATGGCTTGGTGGGTGGCGACTCCCGTTTCTACAAGTCTAGCTCCAACTTGGGTTGGAGCCTAGGGCCGTAGGATACCACCAAAGCATTCACTTTCTCCTCATAATCAGTGATACTATCTTTATCAAAGTTCATCAGCACAACTTACAAAGTGTCGACACCCAATCTCACCTCAAGTGGTACTTTTGGCTTAGCATTATCAATATTATAAATACCAGAGAACACCCAAAAATCATTTTTTCTTTGCTTGCTATCACATATTGAACACGACCTCATTTTTCCCAACCTGAACTTGAGTTGGTCCTTTTTATATCCACCAAAGTGCATGTAGTGGCGGAAAGGCCTGCCCATGATGATAGGGACTTCGAAATCAACCTCGCAATCTAGGATCATAAAATATACGGGAAATATGAATTTGTCAACCCTTATAATCATATCGCATAGTATCCCTATAGACTTCTTCACCATGCAATCATTCATCAGCAACCACATGCTCATCAGAGTAGAGGCTCCCAATCCTAGCTTGTTGAAGACTATAAAAGGCATCAGATTAATATTGGTACCTAGATCACATAATGCCATTTCAAACTCCATATCTCCTTCAGTGTGGGGTATAGTAAAAGTGTTGGCATCTTCTCATTTTTTGACCAAGGACCTTGTAGCAATTACACAACAATGTTGAAGTTCTTGGGAGAGCTCCTGACACATAGTGTGTTTCTTCATAACCAGGTCCTTCATGTATTCTCCATACCCTAAAATCTTCTTTAACACCTCAATAAGAGGGATGTTGATGGAGAGTTCTTTAGCATGGAGAGAAAGTTCTTGAACTTTCCTTCCTTCTCCTTCTTTTTAATTTTTTTAGGGAAATCAGGAGGAGGCCTAGGAATGGATTTCAACTTCGGTGGTGCATCAACAACTTCACTCACCCTATTCTTACAACAATCATCTTCAGTACACATCCTTAATAGTGGAACAGTATCTTCATCAACTGACATAGGATTGTCAATGTTGCGCTTGCTACAACGAGTAGTAATCGCCATGCACTGCCCTTCACTTTTAGGATTCTGATGACACTAATTTAGTTGAGCTATTTGATCGCAAAAAAATGAGACTTGATTTTCTGATTAATACTGAAGATCTTAGATTATATCCCCTTCAGAGTCTCATTTTGTGTCTCAACTTTCTTCAATAGATGATCAAACATCTCTTTACTCTTGAGCTACTAACACCTATGTCATAGTTGTGTGGTGGCATATAGGAACCATTTATCTTACCATCTCTACGACCCATATTTGCATCTGGATCTTGACCCCAATTCCAATTATAGTATCCTTCGTGGTAATCTCTGAAAGATACATCTCCATATAAATTTTGACCTTTTGTTTCCTTGACCTTGGTGCCAATATTCCTGATTGTACCCTTGGGTGTTGGTTTGGAAACACCCTATCTGATCAATAATAAAGCAAGTGTCCTCCTTATAGTAGGGATCATCTTACATGGGTACACGTGGAGGCTGATGAACAACTACATTAACTCTCTTCTGATTCTGCTTTATCATCACCTCCATGTACGGATTAGGGCAAGCTCTTGTGTAATCTCATCATTTATCTTAGCTTGCGCTGAGCCAATACTGATAGCACATGAACTCTTGGTAGATACTCTGTCTCTTTGTACCCATGCATGATTAGTCTTGACCACTCTCTCCATCCTTTCTTCAATCCTTGCAAATGGCTGATCTAACAACATGCCCTCTATAATGGTATCGGTATAAGCTTGACTGTGTTCATCAAGGGCATAGTAGAAGATCTCCACTAAGGCATCATCAACAATTTTGTTGTTTGAGATGCTCCTCAACACTTAATAAACCTCTCCTATGCAGTACTGATCGAGTCACCAAGAGGTTGCTCAAAGTTATTGATCTAATCTTTCAACTTGAGCTTCTTCAACCTCGGGAAGTACCTCTCCAAAAAGGTTTTGTAATAACAAGTGGAAAATTATACCTAACAAACACAAGAGTTTAACCAATGTGGAGAGAAACTAGGGTATTGTGTTCTCCATGATTCCCTAACTTAGTATTACTAGATAACCTAATTCTTTTCTAGTGTGTAGCATGCAGGATGGTAAGTTAAGTTCACCAAACCCTATGGTCCAGGGAGAAGCGAATTTCACTAGGTTACTTGGCCCATCTTTGCAGCTTGACATTACTAACCCTTACCTATTAGTCCCAGTACAACCTTCGCTTGTCCCAATTCGATTGATTAGACGAGAACACATCAATCAAATCTTGTTAATTAATCTCTTTTCCTATTCATTATTACCTTGGTCTAATTAGTAACACTAGGCAGGTTCTAATGTTGGCCACCACTAGAAAACTTGTAAAACAAAAAAAGAGTTAATTAATACATGCATGCACACTTTCCAAGAATTATGATTTATCTAATTTTACCTTGTTAGTTCTTTATGGATCTCACAACTGTAGATGTGGATTTATCTACTCATGATTTGTACAGATGCAAGACTTATGAAATTGAATAACATAGTAAAGCACTTAAACAATTAAACTTAAACAATTGAATTAAGCACAAGTAAATCCAAGATTCATTGAGAATATCAAGATTAGAAGATCAAATCAAAGTACAAGTGTTTCTCTAAACTCTCCAATATTTTCTCTACTCAATCTCACTATTTTTCTATCAACTGGTCAAGCTCTCTAAGAAAAATAACCTAAAAACCTATTTATAATGTCTAAAATACAATTCCTAAAAGAAATAGGATAACTAGGTTGGCACTACTCATGAACAACTTTATTGGCTGTATTGCATTCCATGGCTCGTAATTGGGCTCTTGTACTATTGCTATAACACTGGACTTGTGATCTATGACACCCCTTTATGATCCATAAAGTGTTCTATGGCCCGTAGGGGGTTTTGTCTGATGAATCTTCATAAATCCTCCTTTTCTGATCCTCAGGGCACAATACATGATCTATGACTCGTAAAATAGTTCATGACTCATCTACATGTCCATAGAACAAACTTTAGAAAATTAGCCCTCACTGGAATTGTTCATGAGACCTGCTTCATGGCTCGTAGAACGCTCTACGGCCCATAAAGGGTCACTTACATCACCAAAAATATCAACTTCTCCAAAATCCTCCCAAAATCAAAGCCAACATTGGAATTCTACAAATAAAAAACAAAAAGACATAAAAACCACTAGCATCACATTGAGAACATATAAAATTTCATGTTTTAAGCCTAAAAAGTATCATACATTGACAACACATTAAGATCTCTTCTCCTAAATACGACATATGACTTTTGATGACTTTGGGAAGCTTTCAACCTTTCCCCTATGACCTTTACCTTCTCCATAGTATCAAGTACCAAATATGGTCCTATCAAAGACATCTTTCCAACTTCAAACTATCCCACCAGGGACCTACACCATCTACCATACAAAGTTTCAAGCCATGCTATCTCGATACTTGAGTGAAAATTATTGCTATAAGCAAATTCATTAAGAGATAAATGTTCATATCAATAATCTTTGAAATGAAGGACAAAAATCCCTCAATATATCTTCCAACATTTGGATTGTCCTTTCAGCTTGTCAATCTGTTTAAGGATGAAATGTGGTACTTAGCTCCACCTTTGTACCAAGGCCTTTTGGGAAGATCTCCAAAAATGAGGAGCAAGTTAAGCACCTCTATCCGATATAATGGACAAACGTACCCATGCAATCTTATCAATTCTTGAATATAGGCCATAGCATAATCTTTGGCACCATAAGAAGTCTTTACCAGCAAAAGTGGGTTGTTTTTGTCATTCTATCAATAACAACCCATATTGAGTCAAGTTTCTTTCTAATATTTGGCAAACCCATAATAAAATCAACATTCACTTCCTCCCATATCCATGTAGGCATTTCAATATATTGGGACAAACCACTCGAATTTTGAAGTTCCACCTTCACTTATCGATAATTTGCGCACCCCATCACATATTTTGCTATATCTTTCTTCATGACATTCCACTATGGGTGGCAATTTCAACCCATATAATATAAAACCATTTAACCCCTATTTATTTTATTGAATCACTCATATTTTCAAAATGGATAAATATGGGTATCCATATGGACCCATAGATCCCCATTCATAATAATTTTTTTTAATTGTACTAAAAAAATTTCTTGTATGCGTGAATTTTTATTTTTAATAAAAAAATTTGCGGGCAAGAGTGGAAGTAAGGGATTGGGAGGTTAGGGGTATGTTCATGTATTATGGGTTCGATTGATCGATTTTTAATTTTTAAATATATTAAAACAATAACAAAACAATAAGATATTTTTTGTTGGTTTTTAGTTTATTAGTTTTTGGTCCTTAACAGTTTAGTTTTTAGTTTACCTAATAAGAAATGATCACTAAAAAGATATATGACTTCTCTAATTATTTGATGCAATACGATGAGATACAGTAAAACAAATAAATCAATTGAGCACCTAAACTTAATAATATGTAATATTTGACCTCATATTCTAATTTACTTTCCAACAGAAGAGTTATACATTGGAAACCAAGGAAATACATGACTTACGAGTAACAATTTAGTATCAAGTGATGTTAAATTATTAATATTTTATATTTATGAAAGGATAAAGTAGTAAATTACTATAGTCTTAATGAGTTATTAATTTACCCAATAACCCAATACTAAAAATCAAAATCAAACCGATAACACAAAATTTTTACTGTAAAAATCATCAAAAAATTCGTTAATCCAATAACTTTAACAATAAACTAATAACATTTTTTTTGGTTCGACTTACCGGGCGGTTTGGTTTTTACAAACCCCTATGGGGGGGTAGGGTAGAAATGTAGGCAGGTAGGATGGAGGCGAGGTGATGTTTTTTTAAGTGAACAAATTAATTTTTTAAAAATTTAAATCAATGTTTTGGTATTGAAGTAGAGAGAATTTAGATGAGGGTTGGGGTGGAGCGGGAGTGGGTGGGTTATAAGGTATTGAAGTAGATAAAAATTATTTTTTTTATAAAAAAATAAATTTTTTCAAAAATAACTATCTGAGAGTAGAATCAGGGTGATAGGGGTTGAGCATTAACAATCAATCTAATTTTCTTTGGCTTGAAGAGATTAAAATGTGTTGGAACCATTTTTACCCAAACCATATTTGTCCAAGTCCATATTTACCCATATTTTATCTGAATGAATTATGATACAATCCATTTTAGGTCAATCTATATTCAATTCATCAAAATATGATCTAATCTACCCATTTGCCACTTCTACATTCCACCAATATACCTATCTCAAATCTCTATACATTTTGGTGGCCTGGATGAATAAAATACTTAGAATTATGAGTCTCATCAAGCATCTTCTCCCTTAGATCATAAATATTAGGGACACACAACCGCCCTTGGTAATTGAGCACTCCATCTTTTCCTTGTGAGAAGATCTCAACCTTTTTATCAACCACCAACTTCTTCAATTCAACCAAAGTAGGATATGCCTTATTTCTCTTTAACTTCCGATGTTAAAGACAAACCTACCCTATTTTGTACCAACACAACACCATTATTCAAATCATAAAATCTCACACCCAAATGAGGCAAGAGGTGCACTTCTTTAATCAACTCTTTCATTCCATTCTCAGCATAGGCAATGCTACCCATAGACCTTCTACTCAATGCATCGGCCACAACATTTACTTTGTTGGGGTGATACATCACACTAAAGTCATAATACTTCAAAATCTCCAACCACCTCCTTTGCCTTAGGTTCAAATCACTTTGGCTAAAAAGATATTATAAACAATTATGGTCAGTGAATATATCAACATGCACCAAATAGAGATAATCTCGCCAAATCTTCAATGCAAATGCAATGGCCGATAATTGGAGATCATGAATTGGATAATTTCTTTGATGCACTTTTAATTTCCTTGAGGCATATATAATGGGTTACCCATGTTGCCTCAAGATACAACCCAAGCCTATATTTGAGGCATCACAATACATAACAAAACCACTCAGATCTTTGGGTAATGTAAAACTAGGAGTTAAAGTAAGACGATCCTTCAACATTTGGAAGCTTTCCTCGCACTCATCGAACTATTGAAATTTCACCTTCTTTTGGTTCAACTTAGTCAAAGGAGAGACAACTGATGTTTCCCAAGTTACACCTCTCCTTTAGAGGATAAAGCGGTCGCTGTCAAGAAATAGAACCTAACAAATCTTAGGGTCGAACCCACAGGGAATACTTCGACTCAAGAGAATTTAGCAATTTGCAGTCTGAATAATTAATTGACTTACTTCCCCAAAGGGGAGGTTTTTTTTTTGCAATAATCAATGAGAAATATAACTAAGCTAACTATCACAAGAGAGAAGTCAATAGTGGACATAAACTAGAGTATTGTGTTTCCCATGATTCTCCAACTCAGTATCTCCAGATAACCTAATTCCTTTCTAGTGTATAACATGCAGGACAATAATTTATGTTCACTAAGCCCTTTGGTCAAAGGTAAGAGGTGAATTTCACTATGCGACTTGGCCCATATTCATAGTGTGCATTATTAACCATTACCTATTAGTCCCAGTATAACCTCCCCTTGGCCCAGTTTGGTTGATTAGATAAGAACACATCAATCGGATTCTGTAATTAATCTTTTTTCCTAGTCATTATTACATTGGTTAGTCAGTAACACTAGGTGGGTTCTAATGTTGGCCACCACTAGAAAATATGCAAAATGAAGAGAGTTTATTAATACATGAATATACACCTTCCAAGGATCATGAATTATCCAATTTTACTTTGTTAGTTCTTCATGGTTTTCACTACCCTAGTTGTGGATTTAGCTACTCCTGCTATATGTAGATGCAGAAATTATGAATTGAGAAGACATAATTAAATACTTACATAATAGAATTAAGAACAAGCAGCCCAACTTCAATAAGAATTATAAGCTTCAAGGTAAAATTAAATTACAAGTGTTCACAAAGACTTTCCAATATGATCTTACAATTTTCTTTCTAAAAAAATATTGAGTTCTCCGAGTACTAGGTGAAAACTTATGAAAATTAATCTAAAAAATATATTTATAATAACTAAATTTAAGTCCTAATCAAAATAGGAGAACTAGTCGGCATGCCATAGGAAAGCTGTCTTACGGGCTGTATTGCATTCCACAGCCTGTAATCGGGGTCTCATACTCAGCTGCTGAAAATTTAGACTTTAAATCTATGGCACCCCTCTACAACTAGTAATGTGATTTATGACTCAAAAAGGAGGTTTCGTCTGATGAAATTCCTAAAAGTCCTGTTCTCTGATCCTTAAGCACGAACCATCTTCTATGACTTGTAAATCTTTCTATGGCTCATCTACATGTTCATAGAATGAGCTTCAGAAAATATTCCCTTACTGGAATTGTCCACGAAACCACCGACAACCCATAGAATGATCTATGGACTATAAAAGGTCTTGTATGACAACAAACCTCAACAAATTCTGTAACTTTCACCAAAATCAAGGCCAACCTATAATCCTGCAAACATAAACATAAAACACATAAAACCGACTAACATCGCATTGAGAATATACAAAAATTCTACGTTTTGAGTATCAAAAGTGTTGTATTTTAGCAGCACATCAACACCCCCAACTTAAAGTTATTGCTTGTCTTCAAGTGGCAGACTCAAACTAAACAGATACTACAGTAAAACACAAACCTTAACACAATGACATACGTCACATAAATCTTAGACTCAAACACCCACACCAACTTTTCAATACAGGATAAATTAGTTATCTAGCAAACCAATATAACCTAGTGCATGTGACAACACAAGTATGACAAGCAAAGGATTGTTAATAGTCCAGAATCATAGAACAAGTCTAGTACTAATAATCCAATGCAAGTGCCCTCACAAAAAAAAGTCCCATATGTTATCCTCAATGATGTTTTGGTTCTTAACCTTGGGACTATGCAAAGTCACTCACTCCCACAACAGATATTCATACATAATGTCTAATACCATAGGCTTGCCCCTATACTCATGACTCTGACCTCCAACCAACTAGACTAGGATCACTTTAGGACTTTCTAGGCTTGTATTATTGGCTCAGGGGGCTTTGGTATTATATTATCGGAAAATAGTGACTAAAGGCCCTCTTTGACACTGCATTTTTTACACTTTTGCCCTACCAACACTGTCATTCTCACCTTATTCTCCCTTTTTCCTATTTCAAGCTTTTCTGGGTGCTTTGTTTTTATTTTTCAGCCTTTTGCCTAGTTTCTACACATTATTTTGCTTTTTAGCTTACAACTAAGGCATCACTTAAGTTTCTTGCACCTAGTACATGAATTTTCCCTTTTTCTCCATATCACTAACTCATCCCCTTATTTTTATTTACCCTTTACACTAACCGCCCTCAACTTAGTCTTTTGTCTTGTGTTGAGGTGCACAATATCTGTCCTAAAAAATAGGGCGACTTTTGCTAGCGACCTTCAACTTAGGATTTTTGCCTCAGTCAAGGTACACAATTTTCAAGGAATGACCAGGGCTAATTTTAGGATTTTATAACTAACAAGGCTAGGTTAGTTAGATGTTTTCAAAAAATAGGTTATGTTAGACTCAAACATTAGGAACAAGGGATTATATCACAGTTTTGGTTGGCCATTTTAGTCTAAGTGGACTATTAAGAACAATGACCTAACATCCTATCCTAATCTAATTAATCTACAATCTAACTTAGACGAAGAACGCAAGTTTTGAATTAGCATAAAACACATGAATCTATCAAATTAAGCTCACTCTCACATGGCACTGCTTATATTGTTAATAAAAGACTCTAAGATCATTTTTTTTATCTCAATGTACCCTTATTTATGAGAACAATCATTGTCACACGACTAAACATACATGGTTGCTATCTAACTGCTACTAGAATTTTTTGGTGGGTATCATTTTTTCAAATAAAACACAAAATATTATATATGCCACAAGTATTGGTACTATATGCTACAAATACGATTTAAACATCATAAAAGTATCAATTCAACAGAAATTAAATATCCACTTGGAAAAAGAACATAGGCAACAAAACCTCAGGATTAAAATTTGTAGTAGTTATGGACCCAAGCTACTAAGACTTCACGAGGACCATAACTACCTACACCACATCAAAAAAGATATGCATTGTCCCCAATGCACAAAATAAAAATAAAGTAACACATAAGAGGTCAAAAAGCATACTTGGGAGCCTAAGGGCCAGTGTGTGACTGAGTTTGGCCACCCTCCTTCTTTGCGGTGGTCTGCTCAGCAGTAGCACTTTGTTTGGAGGGGCCAGTACCCCTCACCTGCTCCAACTCTCAAACTCATTGCATCTTCTCATCATGTCTCGATTTTCTCAAGATAAGCTCGAGCTCAACCTCCTCTATGAGCCTCACACATACAAATCTCTCATTTGGCTCATCATCCTCTTTGAAGGTTTCTTCTCGTAGGAAGGCTGGATGGGATTATCAGGACTAAATAAGTCAACCATCAACACCAGAAGTATAGTCTCTGGTAGTGCAACTAGTGCCACAAGTGTTGCTATCATGTCAGCTCAGAGCTGCTGGATCTCCATATGCAAAACTGATAAATCTAAAGGTCGATCCTCGCTCAATGTCTATTGTACCCTCTCCTTGAAGAATTAATGCAGACATACACAATATAGATACTGTTCTAAATAGTAATGACCGCTAATGCCTTCATCTGACCCTCTGAGTCTGAAATGGCTTGGTGGACCCATGGCTTGATCCGATGAATAAGTTGATCAACTGTGACTCAGCATCTGATAACCTCTATGCCAAGGCCTGTATAAATGCGACATACATATAGATCATGCCCGTAGTAGTAGCTTGTGAAGGAGTGGCCTATGGTGTAGGAATAACAACATAGACTCCCTCTCCTCAACTACCTCGGGCTATGAGGGCCTCTCCTTAGTAGTAATAACAATAGTAGTGGTACGCTCAGGTGGTCGCACTGGAGCAAACATCTCGGGCATAGGTAGAGGATATGCTCGCTCGAGTGCCACCGGGTTCACTTCAACCTTGATTAGGCTAGGATCTAATGTGCGTTGGGCCTCAATCAACCGACCCAATTTGTGTAATATCTCCACCCTCAATCTAGACAGAGCCTATAGATCAACCATAGGTGTAGGATGAGATAGACCTCTTTAATATGACCTCATAAGTCTACTCAGCGATAAGGTGGGCCTAGTTAATATTATAGCCAGCTAAGATGCTGGCAACCAAAATTGCACGCTCCATCATCAATGTATTATCAATAATATTGGTCGAATGTGTGAATGAGCAATAGCCTACCAAACCTTGGTGGGGAAACTAAGTGAAGCCTTTATGATAGGCTCTAGTGAGTGGTAACCCATGCAGGTTTTGAAACCTACTCAGTAATATACCTAGCCACCTATCTCATCAAAATGGTTCATTGCTTTGGATCCTTCATCACAAGTAGGTCCCTTCTATGCCCCACTCTGTAGTTGAACTCTACAGTGGAACTACAGGTAGGAAACTCAGGACCAAATAATATACTGAGGACGATGGTCTCTGATTATCCACCTACCGACCCCTCACTCTTATCTAGATTAGCTTGGGCTGGGTAAGGGGCTTTTTCCCCTAGGGAAGAGTGCTCTAGGTCGTGGCTGTTTATCAGGCATAGATCTCCCTTACCATGGTAGGGGAGTATCATTTAAAAGCTTCATGTAAGCCGCTGAAGCCTATACTGAGTCATCATATCTTGGAGACCAGGGACACTATCGAGTTTGTCTACTATAACTCGAGAATCCTCATACATGGAGTAATCTAGATTGCCCAGATTTATAGGCTAGATGCCCTCTACATATATCTACTCCATGCCCTCGATGCACCATTAGTTAGTGAAGGCATCTGGTGTAGATGGTGGTGATCGGGGTGCAATGGAGGACTGTGTCTCTGACCCATCCTTAGAGCTGGAATCCTCTCTAGGTAAAGTCATTTGTGCTAAACAACTCTGACCGCTGCCTCCCTTCTCAGACTAGGAGTGTGAACAACTAAAGCCTGAGCATGCCTAGCTCTAGCAGTGGCTCTGATCTTTGGTTCGACCGCCTCTAGGTATGGGCTGACATCTAGAACCTCTAGCGAGCCACTAAGTCGAGTGGCCAGCTCATCATCCGAAGTCGCATCTCTGAGTCTCCTTTGTAGGGCTTAGATCTCATTGCGTTTGGCTTTTAGAGCCATAGTACCTAAACATAAACAAATACATACCCTGGTTAGCCTTACAATTCAAGTTTAGAATGCAAAACTTCATTCGAGTTAAGTTGTTGAAGGGTTTTATGAAAGCTCCTTTATGGGCTGTAATGGATACTATAGGCCGTAAATGTCATACCTCGGACCTAGGGCTTAGACGTGATCAGCGAACAGGGAACCTGAAGAAACCCCAAATAAGCCTCATAACATATCATTATACATCCTTGGTTGCAAAATCAATTAAAGTGACATTAAGAGATAAGTATAACCAAGGGGAATTGGGACTAAGAGTAAACTTCCATATCATAATCATCAATAAATAAGAGAGTCAAGGCTCATAGCATAGATACGTATAATGTCCAACAACACCTCTACTACATAGATAAGAGCATAGGCCATGACAAACAATTGGGCTCACCCTCATAGTCAATACATAAATAAAGGAAAGATAGCTTTGGTACATAGCAAGAGATCATAAGCAACATCCCCAGATTGGAGGACTCACCAACAAGCTTGAGAGACAATTGTAATAGACATATGAAGGAAGAGGATGATCAAGAGGTGTAATGGTTCTACATTGTGACATCATGTAGGCATAGAGTATGCATTAGTACATTTGAATATACTAAGTATGTTGGATGCAATGCTAGCAAGGGATAAGTAACATAACCGAAATGCATAATTATAAGCAATAGAATAGCATACTAATAGTATGATATGTATGAATGATGCTTGAAGTAAAATCATGCTTATATAGAACATAATATGAATGTAAGAAGTGGCCATTATAGTGCAAGCCAAGGCCTACCACCCCTTTGGATAGGCACGTGAGGTACAAACCCCTTCATGAGGTTGATAGAGTACAAACCCCCTAATAAGGTTGATGGAGTACAAACCCTCCAATAGGTTAATGGAGTAAAACCCCCCCAACGGGTTGATAGGTACAAAGTCCCAACAAGGTTGATGGGTACAAACCCCAAACAAGGTTACCCAGGCCTATAACCCCCCGAGTTAGGCTTGGTCATCCCCAACACTATAGAGATAATATCATATATATACACTCCTTTCATCATCCTATACATATATTCTCTTTCATCATCATTACATTATTATTTCATCATCATATAGTAATTCAACTGACAAGACATGAATAGACTCTTCAATTCCTCAAGAAATCATAATCGGACATTTTATCAAACACTAAGAGTGTATATAGTATTAGTGTAAAACCATGCAATTCAAGAGTGAAGTCATGCAAGAAAATTCAATGTAAAAGCTTCAATGGATAGTTGGTAACATCCTCAAGCAATATACATCAAAACTCTTCATCAAATCTTATAATAGATCCTAGATTCATAGCTCAAAACATAGTAAAACAATCACATTTTCATAAGCCCAACATAGTTGCAGTGATTTCATAATAAATAAGAGCCATGTGTAAATCATCTTTGATTTATGCAAATCAGGGTAAAAAGAGTCTTAGGCATCATGGGTGAAAGGATCCCATGAAGAAAACTAACATACCTTAGCTTTGGAGATAAACTTGATGAAGATTGGAGATGGAGACTTGAAGCTTGGTTGAATACCTTAAGATCCGAATAGGGTTTTGACACTTGAATCTTGAGAGAAATATAAGCCTATGTGGTTGAGTAAGTTTGGGGAATTTTTTGATTTATATGATGGTGAAAAATGGCAAAGTATGGGTATTTTGTTAGTCCTAAGAGCCAAAAGCCTTGGACCAAGATAGAAAAAAACTGGATAAAATTACTCAGAAAAATAGCACCGGCGCGTCGTGCCAGTGATGCGCAGATGCTACTGGAGTTTGCCACGTTGAAATTTGAGATCGTGAATTTTTTGCCCTAAAATTAGGGTCAGACCCTTTCCGCCCTAAATTTAACTACTTGAACAAGAATATAAAGTCGAATTTCTGAAATGACGCACGGATTTTTAGATATATAGAAATTACGATTTTGGGCACATTTTTGGAAGAATTTTATGGTTGTTACGATAAAGAGCTTTCATAAACAGTGGTTTAATCAATTTTTGTTGCTAGAAAAATCTATGAGACTAGGTATGACTTGTAAAGTGGTTTACAAGTTGTAGATCGGATCATAGAGATTTTCAGTAAGTAATTTATTATAGGCAAAGATCTACGAAGCCTATCTATGAACTGTAAAGTGTTTTACGACTAATAAAAGGTTTCATCTGATGGGTACTCAGAAACATCAATTTTTTGAAATATTACACGAATGTCAATTATGACTTGTGGAGTAGTCCATGAGCCGTAAAGGCCATTCGTGAACCAGAAAACCCCGTCACTGAGTTTCTAAGCCCATCACATGGACCCTAAATGACTTTTTCAACAAATATACTACTAGCATTGAAGCAAACACACATGCACTCACATGATTTACATACCACAACCATTACCCCCAACATGTTCTACACACATACACCTCATCAAAAGCTTCCGACCACCTATGGTTGATTTCAACAAGATTATGCATCTATATCATCACCCGCCAATTCACAAACACAAATATTAACATTCAATCACACGTGGTGAGGGACTCAATAGGCATAAATAACTATCCAAAACATTTCATACAAGGCCAAAGTGACCTAATTCTGGACTTAGTCAATAATTCAAACGTGGGAACCCTAATTTCAATTAACACAAATTCAATTAACATGGATTTTATATCTAGACACCATTCCCCACATGATTTTCAACTCAATCATTCAAGATAAGGCATATTAATGGTTTTAATTTAACCAAAAACTTACTAAGATATGAGATTAATGTGAAGAAGATGAAGGAGTTGACTAGTCTTGAAACCTTAGGTTGCCAAAATCTTACCAGAAAATGAGTGCATGGTGGTCGGTGGTGATAAAAAACATGAAGGAAGGGTGGTTGGTTGGGTTAATTCAGTAATTTAGGTCACGAATAGGGCCAAAATACTTCTACCCCGTATTTGTACATTACATTGACTGGGTTAACTGAAAGTTAATGGGCCTGGTCTCTATCAAACCGTGATTACATATCATAGAGTGTCTTACAGTTTATAAATCATAGTTTTGTAGAACATCCACACCTTAGATTTTAGGACTAGGTTTCTTAGACTAGTTTATGAGTTGCAAATTATTTTATGGCTAGTAGAGTTATTCGTAGAGGCCTCAACACTTAAGCAAAATCTTTAGGAAACTTACTTGGCGTCCACGAGCCCCATTCATGACCCATAGTTTGATCTATGGATTGTAAAGTTTGCTCGTGGACTGGAGTGCATAATTTTTTTGCTCTCTAAAAATCTCTACAAGATATAGTATAGGTCGAAAAGTGTTTTAGGCCATGTAAACCCAGTCATAGAGACCCAACTTGATGCTCTTCTCAGCCACAATGGCTAATTTAGTCATATAGCTGCATCCTTGTCATAAAATACACCGTTATCCTATACGCAACAAGACTAATGTCCATAATTATACCAAAGTAAAGGAAAACAAGCTACCTATGAATCCAAAAACGAAAAATATTGCTATAACTACACTATTACATCAAAAACCTTGGGTTGCCTCCCAAGTAGTATCTGATTTATTGTCGTGACATGACTTAGACAAATTGGTTACTCAGACTTCACTAATTGCCCAAACTTCACTCATCAAATAATCTGTATGCTTCATGGACTGACAGATATTGAAGATAACTTTTTCGTCATTCAATCTAAACCTGAGTTGACTAGCTTCTTGTCACGACCCAAGCTCAAGGCCTAGACATGACACGACGAATGGAAACCCAAAAGGACCCCAAACAAGTCTCTTAGCACATCATTTACACATCCTTGGTCACAGAAGGAACTAAACAATAACGAAAGAGTAAAAATAAGGATAAAAGGACTAAGGAAAGTTTTATATAACAATAAATAAATAGGAGTGAAGAACATAGCATAATTACATCACTTGTCCAACAATACCTCTAGACATAGACTTAAGCACGGGCCAAGACACTTTCTGTTCTTACCCTCATACTATCAAGAGTTGAACATAAACAAATAACATAAGAAAAGTAGTATAGATAGTGTCCGTGAACTTGAGGACTCACTAAAACTTATCGCCAAGTTATCAAAACTAGCCACATGGAGGATGATCTTAAGGAGCTCTAATTCCTACATGGTAACATCATGTAGGAATAGAGTATACATTAGTATATTTAAATGTACTAAGTATGTAGGATGTAATGCACCAAGAGATAGGCAACATAGTCAAAATGCATAATCATAAGCAAGGAATAGTATAGTAGCAACATGGCATGTATGATCAATGCTTGAAGTAAGACATGCTTGTATAAAACATATTACATGTGTATTAAGCGACCATTATCATAGACCAAGCAAACTAGTACTTGTAATCTAAGGCATGCCCCCCCTTTGTAAGGCGATTGTGGTATCTACCCTCAATTGGTAGTACAGGCATACCACCCCCAACAAGGCGATTGAGGTATCTACCCTCCAATTAGTAGTATGGGCTTAGCACCTGCCGATAAGGTGATTAATGTATCTACCCCTCAACATGGTAGGATGGGCTTACCACCTCTCAACAAGGTGCTTGAGGTATATACCCCTAAATATGGTAGTACGGGCATAACACCCCTCGACTAGGCGATTGAGGCATATCACCCTATCAACAAGGTGTGGTCAAGTTGCAACACCATAGATACTTTTCATAAAATCATCACATACAAACATTTCTTTAATCATCATAAAGTCACTTGACTCAAGACACACAATAGATTACCAATAACTCAAGAATCCATAACCGGATATTTCATCAATTACTTGATGGATATGTAGTGCTAGTTCAAAATCATAAACTTTAAGAGTGAAATCATGTGAGAAAACTTAATATAAATCAACCCACCAATACTTGGTAACACCCTCATATAAGATGCATTGAAACCCCTCATCAAATCTCATCATAGATCATAGATTCATAGCTCGAGACATGCTTAAATAGTCAACTTTTTATGAAACCCCAACATAGTTCATAATCAAATTCATAATAAGAAATATCCATAGATAAATCAACTTGAAAATATGTAATTTACTTAAAAAGAAAGGTTGGGCACCATGTGTGAAAAGACCAATGGTTGAAAGCAAGATACCTCAACTTTGGGGATTCCCTTGATGAAGATTTAAATGAGAACTTGAAGTTTGAATGAATTTCTTGAGATTCAGAAATGAGTTTGGAATACTTGAATTTGGATGAAGTATTTGGGTAAGTGTTAGAGAGGATTTTGGGAAATGTCTTGAATGATATGAGGTTGAAAAATGACTAAGTATAGTTTTTTATGCATAGGAAGGCTTATGCCCAAGGCCCCAAAGCCTTGGACCAAAACAGTAAAAATTGGCAATAAAATAACACTGGTCCAAGCCCTGGCCCCATTGCACCAGGGGTGCGGATCTTCTCTATTTTTCATAATTTTTTGAAAATAAAGTTCCGCTACAGTTGCTTTGCAATTGGGGTTATACTTATCTCCTACTCAATTTTGCCCCCCTGATCACGAGAATTTTTGATATCACGCATTTTGAGATATATAGAAATTACAATTATGGGCATTTTCAAGGCACTTTTGTGAGGCATTTCAATATCTCTCCCTTGGGAGCATTCATCCCCGAATGTCTAACAAACGTATCTAAGAGAACTAACTAAGGTGATCTCATCCCAAGATGTGAATGCAACAATGCACTTAAACATTGTTTCAAAATCTCAACATAAGTGTCACAATCACCATAAACTTATCAACATAAACATAAACGCATGCAAATTACTTAATGGATGAAACTTAAGACTTGAAATCATACAGGGGGCTTAGATTAGTTCCTTAGGCTTGAGTAGAATGGAAGAGATAGGGATATCACTTTTGCGTGTCCACCTCAGCTTCTCATATGGCACCTTCAACTTGTTGATTTCTCCTAAGAATCTTGATGGAAGCTACATGCTTGTTCGTCAACCTCTTCACTTATCTATCCAAAATTTCTACCGGGACCTCATCATAAGTCAAATTGCCATCAACAACACCCACAACATCTATAGGTATAATAGCACTTGGGTCGCCCATACACTTCCTCAACATAGACATATGGAAGATTGGATAAACTATATGTATGTTATTAGGCAAACTTCGATTCTGCCCTTCTAAAAGGAACATCAGGTCTAACTCCAACTTATAGGCCACCTTACCAATCCTCCTCAACACTCTATAAGGAACTACAAATTTTGGACTCAATTTACCTTTTTTACCAAGACGAACTACACCCTTCATGGGTGAGACCTTCAAATAGACCCAATCACTAACCTTAAATTTGAGGTCCCTTTTACTCACTTTGGAATAGGACTTTAGTCTACTTTGGGATGTTTTCAATCTTTCCCTTATCAATCACACCTTATCTGTGGCCTCTATAACCAAATTTAGGCCTAAAAAACCATATTCCCTACCTCAAACCATCCAACCAGATACCTACAATGCCCACCATAAGAGCCTCAAAAGGATCCATACCAATGCTTGAATGATAGCTATTGTTGTAAGCAAACTTAATGAGTGGACAGTGTTCATCCCAACTACCCTTAAAATCCAAAACACAAGCTCTAAGCAGAACCTCAAGAGTTTGGATAGTTCTTTTGGTTTTTGAGGGTGAAAGGCTGTGCTAAGCCTTACCTGGTACCATGGCCTCTTTGGATGGACCTCTAAAAGTGAGAAATGAATTGAGTACCATGATCCGATATAATAGACAAAGGCACCCCATGCAATTTAATGAACTCATGAATCTAAAATTTAGAATAATCTTCTACACCATAAGTAGTCTTAACTTGTAGGCATTGAGCTAACTTTTTCATTCTTTCAACCACAACCAAAACAGAATCAAAATGCTTCCCAGTCTTAGGCAACCCAACCATAAAATCTATGTTAATTTCATCCCACTTCCAAGTAGGAATCTCTATATCTTAGGTTAGGCCACCCGACCTTTGATGCTCGACTTTCACTTGTTGGCAAATCTGAAAATTGGATACAAACTTAGCAATATCTCTCTTCCTACCATCCCACTAATACACTTCCCTCAAATCTCTATACATCTTTGTAGAGCCGAGGTGAATAGAATAGGAAGAATTATGAGCCTCATCTAAAATCTTCTTTCTCAAGTCGTCAACATTAGACACACATAACCTACCTTGGTACCCAAGGACACCATCTCCCCCTTGGGAGAATACCTCCACCTTACCATCTTCTACCAAGGCCTTCAACTCTAACAAGACGGGGTCGAGATCTTGCTTTACCTTTACCTCCTCTATCAAGGAAGACTTAGAACCATTAATAATCATTACACCACCTTTATCGACCTCTTCCAACCTAACCCCCAATCTAACCAACCAATGAATCTCTATAGAAACCTCTTTTCCACCATCAACAACATGAGCTAGGCTACCCATAGACGCCCTACTTAAAGCATCGGTCACAACATTAGCCTTACCAGGGTGATAATACACACTCATATCATAATGTTTAAGGAGCTCTAACCACTTTCTTTGTCTCAAGTTGATATCTTTTTTGGTGAATACATATTGAAGACTCTTATGATCGATAAACACATCAACATGGACTACAAACAAATAATGACGCCAAATTTTCAAAGCAAATAATATGGCAGCCAATTCAAGATCATGAGTAGGGTAATTCTTTTCATGCACCTTAAGTTGTTTAGAGGCATAAGCTATCACTTACCATTTTGCATCAAAACATAACCCAAACTAATTTTTTAGCATCATAATACACAATAAAACCTTCCAACCCTTCCAATAGAGATAAGATAGGAGCAAAGACAAGCTTATCTTTCAAAGTTTGGAAACTCTTTTCACGCTCATTGGCATACATAAATTTTTCCTTTTTTTGGGACAACTTACTCATAGGAGAAGCAATAGAGGAGAACCCATTCACAAACCTTTGGTAATAACCCGCTAAACCCAAGAAATTTCTAATATCTAATGGGGTCAAAAGTCTACGCCAATTTCTAATTACCTCTATCTTTTTATGATCCACCTTAATACTATCACCTGACACCACATGACATAGAAAGGCAACCTATTTCAACCAAAACTCATATTTTTTATATTTGGCATACAACTTCTCTTCGTCAAGATTTGCAATACCACCCTCAAGTGATCCACATGTTCCTCTTCAATATGAGAATACATCAAGATATCATCAATAAAAACCACCACAAACAAAAAAAGGTAGGGTTTAAAGACCCTATTCATAAGATCCATGAAGATAGTCGATGCATTAGTCAAATCAAAGGACATAACCACAAACTCATAATGCCCATACCTAGTCTGGAAGGTCATCTTGGGAATGTCACACTCCCTTACTTTCACTTGGTAATACTCGAATTGAAGATCAATCTTAGAGAAGTGACTGCATCAATCCTTGGTAGTGGGTATTTATTTTTTATGGTGACGCTATTAATTTATCGATAGTTGATGAACATTCTAGGAGTACCATCCTTCTTCTTCACACGCAACACTGTTGCACCACAAGGTGATCAACTAGGCCTTATAAAACCCTTCTCAAACAGATTCCTCAATTGCTCTTCCAACACCTTTAAATCTACCGAGGCCATTTGTTAAGGGAGAATAGAAATGGTTTAAATACTGGGAAAGAGGTCTACGCCAAAATCTATTTCCCTTTCAGGAGGAATACCGGGAAACTCATTAGGAAAGACATTAAGGAGCTCATTGACTATCAGAATTGACTCTATAGGAAGGACTTTGGACTCAAAATCCCTAAAGCTCACAAGATATAGAGACACCCCTTAGAAATCAACCTTTAGGCTTTAATGCAAGAAATAAATCAACCCTTGACCACCATATCATGACTCTCCCACTCAAAGATGGGTTTATCAAGGAATTAGAATTTGACCCTACGGGTTCTACAATCAGTAAAGGCATAAAATGTATGCAACCAATCCATCCCAAGAATGACCAAAATCCACCATATCCAACTAAACAAAATTGCAAGATAATATTTTAGGCAAAATGAACACGGGACAATTTCCATGGACCCTTCTAGTAACAATGGATGCACTAATGGGAGTAGACACTTCATATGCCTCACACAACAACTAGGGTTAAACATGAAACGTTTTGGCAACAAAAGGAGTAACAAAAGAAAGAGAGGCACCGGGGTCTATCAATGTATACACATCAAAATTAATGACTGTTAACATATCACTGTCAATATCGGTCACCTTATCTACCCTTTGTTTCCCTTGAGAGCATAGAACCAATTATGACTTGGGGCACCACCTTGTTGATCTCCCATTCCTCTAGGACCCATATTTTTACCTCGTCCTTGTGGACGACCATCTCTACACTTGTGTCGATTATGAGGAAAAACAATCATCTTGTGACCCACTTCTCCATAACTATAGAAAGTATCGGTGTTCCTCAAACATAGGCCATAATGGCCTCAGCCATATCTTGGGAACATAGGATTAGGCACCACACCACCACCTCCATGGAACCTTTTGTTGTTCTTAACAAACATCCTATTAGGAGTATCAAAAGACCCTTAGCCTTGATGAAATTGACCATCCTTGGGACCTTGAAACCGACCTTCAAAACGGGCCCTTTTGGCCTCACTGCTTCTTCTTTTTCTTAACTTTTCCCCCTCCAATTATTTGAAATAAGTCATTAGGTGGGATAATTCCATATCACCTATCAACTTGGAGGCATGACACTCCTTATTCACTAAATTGGATAGACCCATCACGAACTTGTTCATCCTATAACTTGGCTTGGCCACCAATTGTGAAGCATATTTCCAGAATTGGTTTAACTTGAGGACATACTCTCTCACACTTATTGACCCTTGCTTTAAATTCATGAATTCCATTATTTTGGCCTCCCTTAGCTCAAGAGAGAAGAACCGATTGAGAAATGCCTTCTTGAACTCCTCCCAAAGGATAGCATCACCATTCCCCTTCTTTGATTTCCATTAAGTAAATCATATTTCGGCCACCCCTTTGAGTTGGTAGGCCACCAACTCTGCTTTCTACTCCTATTCTAACACCCATAATAGACAACACTTTATGCACATCTCATCAATAAATTCTTGAGAATCCTCATCCACTTTAGACCTATGTAACTCAGGTGGGTTTATTCTTGTAAACTCCCTCACCCTAGATGCCAGAGTAGGAGGATGAGGGACTTTTCCCCCTTGGTTGATTTGATTAGTCATGGCTTGATCTAACATGGTAAAGCATCACGAAACTCTTCATGAGATGATTGTTCTTTGGGTGAACGGGCTCTTCTTCCTCTTGGAATAGACATCATCTGTCATAGCAAAGAACATTCATTAGGGGAAAGCCTTACCTTAAGTTCTACAGCACGATATAGATCATGAAGAAAGGAAATATTTCTCAAAATATCTCATTGCCTCCTGCTCATAGTTATGGTGCACTTCACAACTATGAACAAGACTTTAATCGATGCAGTGTGTTGGATGCCAAAGATCACTAATAACCTAGTGCTTTAATACCAAGTTTGTCATAATCCAACCCTAGGGCCTAGACATGACACGACAAATGGAAACCCGAAAGGACCCCAAATAGCCTCATAGCATATCATTTACACATCATTGGTGGCAAAAGCAGCTAAACAACAATAAGAGAGTATAAATGAGGATAAGGGGACTAAGGGAAGTTTTATATAACCATAAACAAACAAGAGTCAAGAACATAGCATAATTACATCACTTGTCCAACATCACTACTAGACATAGACTTGAGCGGGGGCTAAGACACTTTCGGGGCTCACCCTCAAAATATTAAGAGTTCAACATAAAGAAATAACATAGGCAAGCATATTAGAGCTAGTGTCCTTGAACTTCAGGACTCACCAAAGATTATCTCCAAGATATCACAACTAGCCATGTGGAGGATGATCATGAGGAGCTCCGATCTCTATATGATAACATCATGTAGACATAGAGTATGGATTAGTACGTTTGAATATACATATATGTAGGATGCAATATAGCAAGATATAGGCAACATAGTCAAAATGCATAATCATAAGCAAGGAATGGTATATTAGCAATATTGTATGCATGATCAATGCTTGAAGTAAAACATGCTTTATAGAACATATTATATGCGTAGGAAGAGAACATCAGAATAGACAAGGCAAACTAGTACTTGGAATCCAAGGAATGCCACCCCCTTGGAAGTCAATGAGGTATCTACCCCTCAATTGGTAGTACAGGCATACCACCTCCCGACAAGGCGATTGAGGTATCTACCCCCCAATTGGTAGTACTGGCTTACCACCGCTAGTCAAGGAGATTGAGCTATCTACCCCTTAACATGGTAGTATAGGCCTAATAACCCCCAATAAGGCAAGTGAGGTATATACCCCTCAATATGGTAGTATGGGCATAGCATCCCCCGATAAGGTAGTTGAGGCATATCATCCCCTCAACAAGGTGTGGTCAACTTGCAACACCATAGATAATTTTTGTGAAATCACCACATACAAACATTCCTTTTATCATCATGAAGTCACTTGACCGATAAACCATACAATATATCATCAATAACTCAAGAATCCATAACTGGACATTTTATCAAATAGTTGGTGGGTGTGTAATGCTTGTTCAAAATCATGCAATTCAAGAGTGAAAACATATGAGAAAACTTAATGTAAATCAACCCATCAATACTTGGTAACATCTCATGTAAGATACGTTGAAACCCCTCATCAAATCTCATCATAGATCATAGAATCATAGCTCAAAACATGCTTAAATAGTGAACTTTTTATGAAACCCCAACATAGTTCATAGTCAAATTCATAATAAGAAATATCCATAGATAAATCAACTTGAAAACATACAATTTACTTAAAAAGGAAGGTTGGGCACCATGGGTGAAAGGACCCAATGGTTGAAACACATATACCTTAACTTTGGGGGATTTCTTTGATGAAGATTTGAATGAGCACTTGAAGATTAAATGAATTCCTTGAGATCCTAAAATGAGTTTGGGACACTTGAATTTGGATGAAATATTTGGCTAAGTATTAGAGAGGATTTTTGGGAATGTCTTGAATGATATGGGATTGAAAAATTACTAAGTATAGATGTTTTTATGCATAGGAACGCTTAGGCCCAAGGCCCCAAAGACTTGTACCAAAATAGTAAACACTAGCAACAAAATAACACTAGTCCGTACCCTTGCCACGTTGTGCCAGGGGTGTAGATCCTCTCTATTTTTTGTAGTATTTGGAAAATGAAATTTTGCTATGGTTGCTCTAAAATTGGGGTTATACCCATTTTTCACTCAATTTTTCCCCTTTATCACGAATATTTAGTCAAATTTTCAATCTCAAACATGAATTTTGAGATATATTGAAATCACGATTATGGACGTTTTTGAGGCATGTTTTCAGGCACTTTTTTGGAGCTTTTCACTTTCATATCCACTAGGGCTCGCGTAATGTCTAGGAATAGTCTTCCCAAGATGATTGAGATGTCAAAGACAACTTCGCAATTTAGGATCTCAAAGTCTTGTCATGACACAAGCCTTGGGCCTAGACATGACATGGCGAATGGGGATGCAAAGGAACCCTAAACAAGCCTCTTAACTTATCATTACATATCATCGATTGTGGAAGCATATGAAAGACATCAAGAGTAAGAATAAGGGCAAAAGGGCTAAAGGTCTAAAGGGGAAGCTTGTATAACATTATAAAACAAGAGACAAAGAGTCAAAACTTATACAATAAATACATAACATGTCCAACAAACACCTCTACTACTTAGATAAGAGGGGGGGGGGAGGGGTCTAGACAAAGCAATTGGGCTCACCCTCATAGTCAAAGTATAACATAAAGAAGAGTGTCTCAATACATAATAAGAACAACAGAGAATAAGGTCCTGAAGTGGAGGACTCACCAACTAGCTTGAGTAGTACTGAACTAGCCCCGTGGAGAAGGAAATAATGTGGCAAGAAAAGCCACCTTCCTTAGCCAAAATTCGCACTTGCTAAACTTGGCAAAAAGTTGCCTATCTCTCAATATTTGCAACATAATTCTCGTGCTCTCTTACATCCCCTAAATAGACTAATATATCATCTATAAAAACAACCAAAAATATATCCAAATATAGTTTAAATATCCTATTTATCAAATCCATGAAAGCGAGAGGGACACTTGTTAGTCCAAATGACATAACAAAAAAATTCAAAATTACCATATCAAGTTTTAAATGTCCTCTTTGGAAATGTCATCTTCCTTTACACTCAATTGGTTCTATCCTGACCAATGATCAGTCTTAGAAAAGTAACTTGTACCTTGTAATTACTCAAGTAGATCATCAATTCCCAAAAGTGGATACTTATTTATAATGGTAACGTTATTCAATTACAAATAGTCCGCACATATCCGAAGTGAACCATCCCTCTTCCTTACAAATAATGCGGTAGTACCCCATTGAGACACACTAGGCCTTATGAATCCTTTTTCAAGCAAATACCTGAATTATTCCTTTAATTCTTTCAACTCTATTAGGGTCATGTGAGATGGAGGCATAAAAATAGGTTAAGTATCAGATAAATGATCAATGCCAAATTCAATTTCCCTTATGGGAGGAATACTGGGCAAATCTTTAGGAAAGATATTAGGAAACTTATTAGCTATAGGGACCTAATCAAGAGAAGGAACATTGGACTCAAAATCCACGACTCGGACAATATGATATATGCAACATTCGAAAATTATTTTCATAGACTTTACATAAAAAACAAACTTTTCCTTGAAAACCAAATTCATTCCCCTCTATTCAAGGATATGTTCGTTAGGAACTTGAAATATGACCCCATGGATTCTACCATCAATAGAAGCATAAGATGCATGCAACCAATCCACACCAAAAATAACATCAAATTCGGTCATATGAAGTTCAACAATCTTACATTGAAAGACTTTATGCAAGATTGACACAGGATAGCTTGTATAGACTTTCTTGGCTAGGATTGACTCACCAATTAGAGTATAGACCTAATAAGGCTCTAATAAGACTTCCAAAGACACATCAATATTTATGGCAAGGTAAGAAGTAACGAAAAACATATTAGCACTGGGGTCAAGTAAAGCATACACATCATGTTCAAAGACACTTTACATACCAACCACCATATTGGGAGACTCCTTAACCTCTTGCCTAGCGTACAAAGCATAAAATTGATTACCACATGGACTACCACCTTGAACTTGGGCATCTTGTCTCACTTTCCCTCTTAGAACCATTTGACCTTGTAGATGCCCTTCTTTCCCTTTAGTAGAAACATGAGGAAATTTCAAAATCTTATGTCCCACCTTTCCATAACCAAAACATGCATTGGTACCTTTCAAGAATTCATCAACATGTTTCCTCCCACACTTGGGACACCTAAGAGGAATAACACTACCTTTCATCACATCACCATGAACCTTAGGGTTAGGCACCCTATCCTTGTCAAAGCTTTGGGATGTACCTTTAGACGACCTTGGCCTTTTTTAGAATGACCATCACTATACTTATTATGTGAAAATTGACTGTCAAAATGAGCCCTTTTTGAAACCCTCATCCTATTTTTTTGAAGTTTCTCACCCTCTACTGGTTCGCCATATGTCATGAGCCTAGAAATATCTATCTCTATGATGAGCATTGCCACCTTACATTCCATCTTCGCCATGTCAGACATACCCAAAGTGAACTTATTCATATGCTCCCTAGAATCGACCACCAAAGATGAGCATATTAGATAAATTTGTAAACTTGAGGGCATACTCCTTCACACATACCACCTTACCTCAAATTCATGAACTCCGTCACTTTAGCTTCCCTTAGTTCAAGTGGGGAGAAACAATTAAGGAAAGTAGCTTTAAACATCTCCTAATTAATAGACGTTACTTTGTCACTCTCGAATTTCCATTGTGTGAACTAGACTTGAGTAGCTCCCTTAAGTTGGTAAATCGCAAATTTGACTTTCTCCTCGGAAGATACCCCCATAATCTCCACCACCTTGTAGACCTCATCAATGAACTTATATGTATCCTCATCCACATTGGAACCATGGAACTCCAAAAGATTTATCTTAGAAAAAATATCTTATCCTAGAAGCTGGAGTAGGAGTCCTTGGAAAAGAAACAACTTGAACCAACATAATAATAGCGGCTCTAAACTCATCATTGGTAACTTGGTCAGCTTGAGGACCTTGAGGAACTTGAAGAGCCATAGGAACTAGGTCCTCATTAGCAACAACTCCCCTAGGCAATAAAGCACATCGTGGAGGTATTTTCTAAAAAGATCAAAGGACAAGAGATAAGGAATGAGAGTCTTGATTGCACGACATAGATCATAAAAGAAGTGAAGATTTCCTAAATGTCTTATAGCGTCTCGCTCATGGATATGGAGAACTTCACACTATGAACAAGGTTCTATTGGACGCGATATGTTGGACTCCCTAAAATTCTCTCAAACCTTGTGATTTGATATGACTTTTGTCATGATCCAAACCTAGAGCTTAGCCATGTCATGACAAATATGACACCTAAAGGCATCCCATCCAAGCCTCGTGTTTATATCATAAGAATACATAAGATAAAGTAAACAAAACATAGGAGAGTAGCAAGTGGAATATGACATTACACGACTCAAATATTTCCCTTAAGGGAATTATAACATCATCGGTCCAAATCATTCCTTTGAATCATAAGATCTTGGCAAGGCCTAGAACATAGCTTACTCATTCACCTCAAGATATGCATCAAAAGAAAAGCCATAAAATCTCAACATAAGGAAAAACATCATATAGAAGGGGCTTGTTCTCAAAGCAGGAAAACTTACCATAAGTCTTTAAAAGCTCAACTCAGAATCTAGCTATTATATAAAAGAGTAGTCTCATTATCCATCCCTACATGGTTAGATTATATAGGCGAAGAAGTATGCCTTAGTATGTGAAATGTACTAATTATATAGGTATGTCATGCACCAAGGAACATGACAACATAAATATAAATATGCATAACCATAATCAATAGAATTAGGACACAATATCTATGAGCAATCAACATTTAAAACCATGGGTAAAAACAACATAAAAAACATTCATAATCCTAGAATACATATGTGGGAATAAGACCATAACTGACCATATGACAATGCAAACTATTACATGAAATATCGATGTTCCCTCTATGCCTAACGAAAGAGGATTTTATTTTGCTAAGGTAGACTCGACCCTCACCTTTATAGGCTCTATCCTAGCATGGCGCGAATCACATATACATAAATAGTCCCACCATTTAGACTCTATACTAGAAGGATGAGTATCACATGAACATAATGCTAATTTGATGCTATAGCTAGCATTATAGGCACATAATCATCAACCTATGATGGAACATAGTTGTGAGACTTGAGGATTTATATAAACACCCTTGGGGATAGTCCTCCCTCACACAAGTTCCTTCACTGCTAAGTCATATCCTATGATATAGACAATCATGCATACACATAGCTTTGAACATAATTCGTCTTTTATCAAAATTGTACTTTCATAACTTGTAAAATAGTCATCATACTTCATGAAAATTCATATTATAAGAATAGTGCATCTACATAACTTTCGAATAATGCGGGTATATTCCCAACTTAACATCATCATTAGGTTATTAGGTCACCTCATCATCATAGCATTATCATCATTGAATCATCATCATCACTAGTATAGTTCCCTAGCCACGATTCTGCTATTTGCTGGAATTATCTAGGATGAATCTTTTCGATGGTTAGAAATAGAAAGAGTAAATATAATTTTTTTCTGAAATCCCAATGAAAAATATAGATTACTCCTTTCTTTCTATCAAATCGATCATAACTACTACCCACGTTCCAAGAAATTGTGCTGCACAAATAAGAACTGATAAAGAGATCCGCAATTCCATAGAAAGATATCATGATTCCTTATGAAAAAAATGATTTGTTGAGGAGGAAAAAATATAGCAAATTTCTACTAAGATAACTGGAATTTTCAACTAATAAGAAGCCTAATGAATCTCAAAAAAGGATAAAGGCCCAGCAGAAATTACTTATTTTTCAAGACCCGATTATATGTTCTGTCCATATATCATCTAATCGCCAAGTCATACTTTAATCGATTGCATTTTATTGGAATTGAGGTAATACCCACGAGAAATTTGACTTTACTTTTTAATTTCTGAAGTAACTCTCATTAACTAGCAATAATTTGAGGTGAACTAGCACTAGTTTGATGTCAACCTTTAGGAGTAATTCATCAAATTAGTTAAATCTAAAATAATAATATACTATTTATTTAATACGATTCAACTATATATATCAATATACATATAGATTCACCGACTACATTTTTAGCCATCCAGAGATCCTGGTCTATTTGACAATTGCTAGAATTGATATATCCATATATCATGTTTCTACGGGCATAAGAGTTTTTTCCTTTATGTTTGGTGGAAATCACATGTTATACTATATTCCAATAAATAGATATCCCTCTTATGATACAAGTCCACGTTTTAAAAAAAAGGAGGAGAGTGAGTCCCAATGGATCTAAACAATCTTATT
>JAOTQJ010000099.1:8873434-8884884 GCA_025642045.1 Solanum sejunctum | reverse complement strand
AACCACCAAATGAATCATCTCAAAGGTAAATAAAAGATAATGTTGCGTATTGATCGGTGGTAGCCCTAGGGGTGGAAGAATCACATAGCATGGGTCGATCCCATCACAGGGGGTATCCCAGGGGTGAATAGAAAGCCCAGCATGGGTCAAGTCTGATATTGATTTACCACTGATCAGTTGGTCATTCGTATTACATGTTGCACTCAGATTATGTAGTAAAGAAAGGTAAAGTAATAAAAAGGACATAAAGTACAGATTTCATAGAGTTACTAAAGGTGGTCTCTTATCCTTACACCAGTGCATGGTTTTATTCGAGCTCTTACTTCATATACCATATTTCCTGCCTTACATATTTAGTACATTATCTCGTACTGACGTCTCTTACGGGGGACCTATATTTCTTTCTGCAAGTATAGGTGCTAGTAGATCTCCCCTATAGGAGTACAGGATAACCAGTTGTTGTTACTAATCTCCATGTTATTTCAGGGCTTTATATGTCTATAGCTTATATTTTTGTATTGTATAGTTAGTCATGAGGCCTGTCCCAACCCTTATTTGATATTGTTGCTTATCTAGAGGCTTTATAGACTATGTAAATTAAAGTGTGGTCATATCTCATACTTTAGACATTTTGGCTCCAATATATGCACTTCCTTTTGGATTTTTATTATTGTCTACCTTTTGTAATGCATGTTGAATTTAAAAATCCCTTATAATGTTCATATTAAGTGCATGGTTATCTGTAGTTCTACCGAGCCTTGCCATCAACAGGTGCCAGTCTGCCTCAATGGGACTTTGGGCGTGACATGTTTATGGTACCTTGTTACTACTAATGGTATTTCTCATAAGGGTATATATGATTTTCTCTTCAAGTATGAAAGGTGTTCTTCATTATGATTAATAATATCTTAATCCTAGTAAGATGGCCCTTTCTTTAAAGTAATGCATTGTTTTCCTAAAGGTATTACTATTTCACTTGTTCCTAGCTTTGATGTTTTAAATGATCATATTATTTGCTAGCTCATGACATGTACCCCGCTGCATTGCATACCCATATACTAGTACATTCAAAGTACTATCATGATTTAACCATGTAGGGTACAGTGCTCCTCCTCCACGTGCCTAGCTTTGGATTGTTGAAGATGAGAGTTGGTGAATCCTATATTTTGGGGATAATATCCTAGTTTCTTTCATGATTGAAGTATTAAGACATTTAGATATTGATGTATTAAGACATTTAGATTATATAGTTGCTACATTTTACTTGAGCGTGAGCTTGAACATTTTTTAGGCCCTGTCAAGTCTATGCTAGAGGTATTATCGGACAAAGTATTAAGAGTCTATGTTTGGATTTTATGTCAATTCTCCCTTAGCCCCGATTCCCTTCTGCATTTTGCTTTTATTTATGTTCAATTCCTATGAAATTCTTGATATATCCTAAGTGTCTTGGCTAAGGTGCCTTTGAGTTTCTCATTTGTTGTATTACAACTAGGCCCTAGGGTCATGACATATTCTAAGGAAAGGGGCTATGACATGCACTTTATGGGAAATAGGGACATAGGAACTTCACCTTCAAACTAATAATACCACAAGCAATAATATACATGGGTAGAGAGTAACGGAAAAGTCTCCATAGATACAAAAGCATCACATAAGTTATACAAGCATATTAGCAAACAATACCTCTAAGTCATACAGAGAACGAGAAGCCAACACATGTCCTGGGATTACCCTCAAAAGTAAAGTAATAAGAGTATTAATGTCATAACATAAATAAACAAGATAGAATGGATATTGACCTCGAATAGATGACTTACCACAAGAAAGATCTTCTATGGTCCAAAGCTATCCACGTGGAGGATATCAAGGAGGCCCAATCCCTACATGGTGAAATCGCATATGCATTAATACTATAAAATGTACTAAGTATGTGAGTATGCAATGAAGTATAAGTCATAAATTAGAAAATAATAAGATTGTGTAAGATATTACTTCATCCACTGAACATAAGATAATGCATGTGGAAAGTAAAGAACGTATGTATAATCAATTTCATGATAAAATAATTAAACTTAGAGTAATAGGGAACATAGGTTATTATGCATAAGTAAAATTATAATACCTTTATGACATCAATGCATTTACCTTAAGGGAAGGTTCATCTTACTATAAATGTAATATTAGTAATCATAATGAAGAACACCATGCATATTTGAAAAGAAAGTTGTGTACCATTATGAGAAATACCATTAATAGTAATAAGGGATCATATACATAGGTGAGGGTAACCTTTAGAAGGTACTTAATAATATGCATAGACAAGCATAATCATAGCAGGAAATTATTTGAAATTATAAAATGATGTTTATATGAATTTTAAAACACCTACCATAGTAGTAAATAATCTTTGGACATAATAAGAAGGAAACATCAAAAATCATCATAAGAGAATACCTTAAGGGACATGAGGAGAATATGAACGTAAGTGAGTGAGACAGACCATAATCGACATAAACCATGTGATCTAATCCATAAAGTCCCAGTATTTCTCTTAAATTGGAAAAACGGGGAAGTCACTTGCCTAGGTGAACCTCCTAATGCCAAAGAGGATCCACTAAGTCTTCTATGAATCTAGTATTCACCTCTAGTTCTTAGACTTGGGTAATTGCCTCCAAGCCCTTACGTTTAGGGTACTCACCTCTTAGGGATTTAGGTATTTGCATCTAACCCCTTTACCTATGGTGGCAAGTAGGTTTGAGACTTAGGTACTCACCTCTAATCCACTCTGTGCTAGGTAATTGTCTCACAAAAGCAGAAAATCATAAGTCATAGTCATATCATTTACATCATGAGAAGTCATTTGGAAGGGCAGTTTATCCAATTCCCAATCCCTTTAACATCATAAAGTCAAAGTCATAGGATAGCTTATTAATCATTGTTTAGATGGGAGATCCTCCACCATCAAACATTCATACACATAGGTCATTATTTATATGGGATATCCTCTACCATCATTCGTCCATTCATTAAGAACATTCATAAGTTAATAGTAAGCATAAATCATCTCATAAGACCTCACTCCTCATGGAAAATATCATTTTATAACTTGTTCTATCTTTATGGAAAGGCATGCATAAAGTCCTTAATTAGCCATGATCAAATTTCAACATAGACTAGGGTGATTATGTGGGTTAAAGTTTGGAATCAACTTAAAGCATGAACTTGATAAAATTCATGCATGATTGTAGTGGAAATACCCAAATGAAAATAGTTTATGATAACCCACATTAGTTGACGTGAACCCTAAAATCCTTGTATATCATAACACCATAAAGATGGCTTTACAATAATGCATAGATTTAATAGGATCTCAACGAGTTTCATATTATACTTAATAGTGTTTAGCATTCATAATATCCATGAATTTGCATACATATAGTAAAACATTTTCATCACACATGAGATACTTCATCATATGAGCTTAGTTCCATAACTTGGTGGGTTCATATATAGAGACCTAAAATCTTGAAATTCAAGAGTAACATGTGCGAATAGGATAAACCATAATCACTTGAAACCATTTCAAAATAACTCACCATAATCATTCAAAAAATCCTAGTTAGGGCATCATAAAAATCATCTCATAAATCATAATTTAAACAACTCATAATGAGACTCAAAGGCCCATAATAGTTTAAGTTAGGGTATTTTCCAAAATCTATCAACTACATACTTATTTGAACATAATACTCTTGGTTGAAACCAACATATAATATTTAGGTAAAGATTTAACAAGACCCATTTAAGAAATCATCAACCAAATGTAGTGATGTAAAGGATTCATAAATACTAACTCATCTCATGAATTTCAAATCAATAAATGATAATTTTTAACATTAATCATGTATATGATTTGGAATAGGAAGTACCCATAATGGAATAACTCTTGAAATTAGATGATTGAGTTAAAAAGGGTTTTTAGGCTCCATGAGTAAAAGTACCCATAGATGAAGAAATCCACATACCTTAATGGTCTTGAAAATATAAGAGGAAATCTTGAAGAAACTCTAGAATCCTTGAAGCTTGGCCTTCAATGCCTATGTCTTGAAACCCTAAAAATTTAGGAGAATTTTGGAAGAGAAATCCTAGAGAGTTTAGAGAGGATTTTTGATTTATTTTTTTTTGTGAGTGAAATGGGTCTAAATATGATGATACGTTTTGCATTCTCATATATAAGGTATTAGGAATTTTTCCCAATTATCCTTACTTAAATCTAGAAATTTTTTAAAAATTTTGTATTATGGGAGAACGGGTGCGCAACGCAGACTTATTCTAGTGTAGTTCATTTTTTCATGAAGTTTCATTTTCTCCTATTTTGGCTCTAGGATGAGTCTTAGTTATTTTTATACTAAAATGAATCCTCTCCATGATGCGGAGAGGTCGCGAACCCTTCTGAAAAGAATAAAAAGTTGTGAAAATTTGTTTTTTGATACCGTTGGCTTAATCAAATGAGACCATTTTTCACACAATTTAACCTCTTAATCAAGGCTTTTCCCTTAGATTTTCCAAAAATAATACGGGCGATACGCTACATAAGGTATCTGAAATGCCCCAAAGTGTGCTTCAGAAATGTCCATAATCATAATTTCCATATATTTAAAAATTCATGTGTGATATCGAAAATTCAACTTCATATTCTTGATTAGGAGCGAAAATTGAGTGGGAAAAGGGTATAACCCTGATTTTAGAAGACTCGTAGTGAAAAAGAATTTTCATAAATTTTGAAACTAATAGTTGTGTGCGATAGCTCGCGGTGCGGACCCATCGTGAAGCAGTGTTAATTCTTCCTTATTTTTGTTTCTATCGAAGGGCATTGGAGTCATATCCCTATGCCCACTTTTGCATAAAAATGCTTATACTTAGCAATTTTCAATTTTATATCACTCCAAACCCTCTCAAAAACCTCTCCAAGACTTAACCAAATATATCATTCAAATTTCAAGGATTTCAAGCGTGACTTTGAAACTCAAGGATTCTCTTTAAGATCCAAGTCCTCTTCAATATCATCTCAATAAAACTCAAGTTTGAGGTATGTGGGTTTCATCCTTTGGGTCCTTTCACCGATGGAGCCTAATCTTTCTTTTTGTGAAAATTACAAGTCTTCAAGTTGTATCTTCTATGGGGATCTCTTATTATGGGTTATGATTATAAATTATGTTGGGTGTTTTATGATAAGTTGATCCATTATGCATGACTATATATTTCAAGCTTCTACCATGATTTGATCATATCTATTGAAACTATGCATGTTTTGAGCTATGAAACTATGATCTATTGTGCGATTTGATGATGGATTTAAAGGTACCCTACATGAGAATTTTAAAATATATTGGTGGGTTGATTTCAAATCATTTTATTCACTCTATTTCACTCTTGAATTGCATGATTTTGAACTAATATCATGAACCCACCATGTGTTTGATAATATGTCTTTTCAAGAATTCTTAAAGTTATTGATGATCTATTTCATGATTTATGAGTCAAGTGACTTCATGATGATTTTGGGCTTTCAAAATGTATTGAATTCATGAACGTGTTATGATGTTGTAAATGTCAAATTAAGCCCCTTTTCAAAGATTTTACCTCTTGTGGTCCTTTGATGTTAATGCAAGGGTAATGTTTGATGATGATCTATTCTTATATTTTAAAGTTAGGTTCACCATTAGAGGTCAAAGATGTTTTAGAACTACTTATGCCATGTTTTCCATGTTTCTTACAAATTTGTTAAAATATGATTATTTTGATTATTTTGTGGGGCTTAGCACCGATGGATTAGATGTGGCATGGACTATCATCATGGGTTTATATTTCTTTCCTCAAATTGTGTGCCAACAGAGAATTATGTTTTACCTTTGCTTTACTAGTGGATCTATTTAGTGCATTTCTTAATGAAATCCTTACCGAAATGGGATGGGTTCCTCTACTTCTCTGAAATAGGACGGACTCCTATAAGGTGAAGTATGGGTTACCTTGGTAAGTAGACCACCTCTTTATCGATGAGGGGTAATCATCAGGATTCCAAGTTGTAGCTCGTTTGATCTTACTTTTGTCGGTTAGAGTCTCTTTCCATACATGTAGTATATTCTATGCTAGTTAAATGATTTTCAAAAGCATATTTTACTTCAACAATTGACTATGCATTCCATATTAAGATTTCACTTATCTATTGCTTATGCTATGCATTTTGACTATATTGGCTTATGTGTTGATGCATTGCATCCTACATACTTAGTACATTCAAATGTACTAACGTATACTCTATGTCTACATGATGTTATCATGTAGGGACACGGATCTCCTCTTGATCATCTTCTACATGGAAGCGAACTTTGGTGAGTCCTCAAGTCCGAGGACATTATATTTATTACTTTTGCTATATTGAGACTTCTTCATGTTGAACACTTATTATTATGAGGGTGAGCCTCGAGAGTGTCTTGGTCCCCACTTCATTCCATGTTTAGAGGTATTATTGGAATATTATGATGTACTTATGTTGAGCTTGACTCTTTTACGCTTTAATGGTTATCAAAGACTCCTCTTAGTCCCGCTTCCCCTTATTTATATCCCTTGTTGTTGTTATTTGCTTCCACAACCAAAGATGTGCGATTAATATGCTAAGAGGCTTGTTTGGGGTTTCGGTGGGTTCTTCATTCACTGTATCACATCTAGGCCTTGGGCTTGGATCGTGACATTACATCAATATGCGAACTTAAACAAGCTTCCCGACAATGGTATCTTAAGTTTAATAAAACTATTGACACCTTTGGATTTAAGAAAAACACTTTTGATCAGTGTGTATATCTAAAGGTCAGTGGGAGTAAGTTTATTATGTTAGGTTTGTATGCTGATGACAAGAGCTTGATACTAAAGATCTAGTTTTGTTGCACAGTACCAAGAAATATCTATCCAATAATTTTTAAATAAAAGATATGGGAGAGGCATCCTATGTTATTAGGATTGAAATATTTTGGGTAGATCACAAGGATTGTTAGGATTGTTTCAAAACGCTTATATTAATAACGTATTATAGAGATTTCGAATGGAAAAATGCTCATTCAGTCGTATTTCAATTCAGAAAAGAGATAAATTTAGTCTCAATTAATGTCCAAAGAATGAATTAAAATGTAAGCAAATGAAAAATATTCCTTATGCACCAATTGCAGGGAGCCTAATGTATGCTTAGATATGTACCCGATCAAACATAATTTTTATTGTTGGGATGTTGGTTGTTATCAAAGTAATTCAAGAATAGATCACTGGAAGGCTGCAAAGGTGTTATGATACTTGCAAGGAACAAAAGATTATATGTTCACTTATAGAAGATTTGATCATCTTAACATGATTGGATATTTAGATTTAGATTATGTTGGTTATGTGGATAGAAGAAAAATCTACATTTGGATATTTGATCCTGTTAGCTGGAGGAGTAATTTCATGGAAGAGTCTAAAGCAGTCTATTATATCTGCATCCACTACAGAAGATAAGTTTGTAGAATGCTTTGAGGCCACAGTTCAGACTAGTTGACTGCAAAACTTTATTTTAAGATTTGGACAAGTCGACAGTAATTTCGAGACGCTAAAATTTTATTGTGATAATACTGAAGCAGTTTTCTTCTCTAAAAATGATAGGTATTCAAAGGGTGCTAAGAATATGGAATTGAAATAATTTTTAGTTAAATTTGAAGAAGTTCAAAAACATAAAGTGATAATTGAGCATATAAGCACTAAGCTTATGATTGTTGATCTTTTGACGAAAGGATTATCACCTAAAATATTTGCTAAACATGTCGAAAGAATGTATATGGATAGCAATGGATGACTTTCTATAAAGATTTTATTATATATGTTTATGCAATTGACATTTTGAGCTCAACTATATATATGTTTCTGTTACAATTACCTGTTTCTCTTGTATACATTATGTGGAGAGCGACATCGACAGGTTTTAGTTTAGATAAAGGTACTCTAACTTTTATCATTGGACCATTATGGATTTAAGGATTATACTGAGTAATATACTAATATTGTGGTACTTGAAAAAAATTATGTCAAGAAGGGATATATGATTGTGCTTACTCCTATTTCGGCTCTTATACATGTTACTACTATGGTAGACTCATATTAGTTGACTTATTCAAAATGACAAATGATGTTGAATTTAGTAAATGTGCACATAGTAATTGAAATGTTTATTAAACCATTAAGTAATTGATGTTAAGTGTGCCAAGTAGGAAAATGTTAATTTTTATGGTCCACATATGTTAATTTTATGGCTCACGTTAATATTAATATTGATTTAATATTTAATTACTAACTATTCTAATTGAATGATTAATGGTGAAAGTTTCTTTAGTCAAAACTACCCACTATCTATGTTGGTGGAAGTTATTAAAATCACCCACCAACCTATATTGGTGGAAGTATTATAACTTTACACTACCCCACTGCCTATTTTGGTGGAGGTTTATTATAATGATAACTTTTCCTACCCATTTTTTGATGAAAAGTGGGATTGAAAGTAAATGGTCTTCTCTCTGCCTTTAAAACTAAAGAGTACCATACTTTCCAGCACCGTTATTATGAAATAAATCAATAGAAGAAAAGGAGAGAAAATTAACATTTTATCAAGAACAAAAAAAGACTTCCGCTCAAGTCAAGTCAAGATCTCGTGGCTGATTCTGATATGTTTTCTTGATTGAATTAATGTAAAGAAGATTTATGTGAAAATCATATAGTTTTACAATCTTGAATTTGATAAGATTTATGTTTGTTTATATTTGACAATTTGAATTACGATAAATCCTTACATACACATTTTTTGTGTAACATTTAGTACACTGGGTTGGAGTTGATTTACAACAAAATAGTGTTGATACCATTTTAGTGTAAAATTTAGTGTTATGGGTCCCTAACTGTTTATTTGGTGAATAATTTAATAAGTATAAAAAACAAACTTAATATTTTATTTTTGTTTTTGTTTCATATCTAAACTATGATTCATTAGTTTGACATACACTCTCTCTTTTATTACAATCGTTTAATGGTACGTATACTACACTCTTTTTTATTTAAAAACAAATTGCCACTAACATTTTATATACACAAAATATTTTATCTTGTCAAAAATTAAATAAATTATTAGTATTAGTTAAAAAGATAAATATTTAAATATCGCTATTTAAAAAATAAAATAAATAAACATGTATTTACTTCACTCCACACATCCTAAATTTTTTATATTTTTATAATTTCTACTTTTAGTTTTTTAAGAAAAACTTCTTGCTTCATCCTGCAACCCCACCACCAGCACCACCACCCACACACACAAACCCACCGCCTTCCAAAAAATTTCATAAATATTACTTTATTATATATAAAAAAAAATCTATCCCACCTCACCTAACTCTTCACTCTCAATTTTTTTTTTCATTTTTCTAATTTTGTATTAAATATATACATATATTTTTAGGAAAGTGTTTTTCTTCTTGTTGCAAGATTTTTTTCCAAACAAAAGATTTATCTTATTTATAATCGGTTGCAAATAGATCAGTCATTTTTTACCGGAGAAGCGATCGTGTTTTTTATAGGATTTTTAGTTACTCAGGTCAGCATTCTCACTTTTGACATCTCCAAATCTTGTAACCAAAAACCTTCCTCAATTGACAGAACGTTCCGCTACTGCCTCTTGAAAAAACAACTTTCAAGATCTCGTTGCTTCAGTGAATCACTTAGCCCTGAAAAGATTTTCTAAAAATTAAAAAAAAATGCTACACTCTTCTGAGGGATATTTTTCAAACTAAAAAGTAATATTTTTGGTGTGAAATTTTGTTTTTTATGTTTAAAAAAAAAAGAGATAGTTAAGATACATTTTTTATAATTAATTCTAATTTAATCTCAAGACAAGATCAGAACACTTGAGTTGTGCAGCGAATCCTGACACCGCAGACAATAAAAATAATGCCTGTTGGAACAAATAGGAAAAAATATACTCCATATTTAGGGTGCATTCCCTTACTTTTCATGTACGTTTCTGTTATTTCAAACCAATCAAGCATTTAGAGCAGGAAAAGAAAATAATAATCAGCTCACAGAATTCTTGCTTCATACAAGGTCTTATCATGGGAAAAAAAATAGATTGGAATCTAACACCCCTCCAAGCTCTTAATCAGTTTGCAGACGGCAAAATCGAACTTGTCAAATTCATCTATGTTCTCTCTTTGCCTTTGCCAGTTAGAATATTTCAATACGAGTTTCATCCTGAAGTGCAAACTTTGAAAACAAAGTAATGCCAAATAAGAACATCCGGAGTTATAGCGCTCCATTAGGGGAGGTGTGTCCGTAGCAGTAGAGGACAGGGAGTTGAGAGTACATGGAATTCCATGCATTGGTTACTCCACCTGAGAATCAGGATCAGTTGCATACACAACTATAAATCTTACACTAATGTGTTTGATCATCTATTTACAGAGTGATATTGAGAGGGCTGTTTTGACACAACCCACACACCCCACCCCACCCTACTCCCACTCCCACGCCCCAAAAATACTAAACTAATATCAAACTATAAATAATTGCATTACAGATGGACATGATTTGATGTAGCACCTAATTGGGAAGTAATGATGTATCCAAAAAAAATGCAAGAGAACGTTAGCAGATAGATCAAGGCTCTGCATTTTGCAACCTACGATGTTGCAAAGAGAACTACCCGACGTTGCTGCATAGGAGCTTCATAATTATGAACTGTCCAGTCAGTGGACCTTTTTTGTTCTCCTGTCTTAGAGCATCAAAATGCCATCAGGCAACCTTTAGATTTTCTTTTGCTGCTGCTTATATTTTTTAAAATTTAACTATCATGAATCCCGGGATCCTTGGATCAGTACACTGATACGCTTTGAACTATCTGCACGCAGGATATCTCCTTTGGATCCAATCTGGGAAGAAAAATCATTTCCAGCATCTCAACTCTTAACACAAGCAAGTATTTAAGGGGTGATAAAACTGCAAAAAGATCAGTCATTTTTTACCGGAGAAGTTACCTCATTTGGAATTTCAGGCGAGAACCATCGCAGTAGTACTCCAAGATGCACAACAGCAGGAATTAGCTTGAAAAGCAAACGTGTGGTCACCTGTAGAATTGATTTGGAGCACTCACATATTAGCATAGAAACAAAAATGAAAGACAAAATAGAAGCATCAAATTTGTTACTGTTGAAACCTTTTAGGAAATCTCCATAACTCATAAGTCAGTCTTCATCACCAAATTATTAATTTCATTGTCAAAGACGCATTGCAGCAATACTTATTCCAGGCTTAGCTGCTAACTCTGACCAAAGCATTGCAAATATAATTTCCAGCAATATCTTGGATACGGATAAAACCTAAGTTGC
>JAOTQJ010000099.1:8814763-8855772 GCA_025642045.1 Solanum sejunctum | reverse complement strand
GCCTAGAACCTTCCTATGAAATATCTAAGATATTTCTAACTAAATATCTAAGATATTTAGGCAACTTGGCTGCCCAACACTGCCCTACATCTTTCTAGAATATTCTAGGACTCTCTAGTGTGGTCTTCAATCTTCTGCACCATTCTAGTGAGTTTCGGGGCCTTCTGGAGCATGCCGGGCGCATTTTCTGCACTGTTTTAGGCAGAAATATTGGCGGCTCGTGACACTTCGCTCCCTTCTTGTTTTACTATCAGCACCAACAATTTTTTGGAGCTTCTCTTTGTGCAGTTCTTTTGGAGCTTTCATGTAGGTAATTTTTTTTCTTCTTTATTATTTTTTTTGTGTTCTTTGGTCCCTCCTTTTTTTAAAAAAAAAAATTGTATGGCCATAATTCAAGATTCTTCATATCACAAGAATCTGGTCTTAAGATGTGAAGGAATAAATTCGCACTCATGCTATGAGATCATCAATTTAAGACTTTACAATGTTCTCAATGTTTAAACATAAAGGATCATCAATTCAAGGCTTTATGATGTTCTAAATGTTTAAATATAGGGCACCACCAATTTGAGGCTTTACGATGTTCTAAATGTCTAAACATAGGGGACCACCAATTTGAAGCTTTACGATGTCTAAATATTTAAACATAAGGGGTCCCCAATGAGAGACTTTACAAAGTTTCATAGGGGACCACCAATTCGAGGCTTTACTATGTATAAAATGTTTAAACATAGGGGACCATCAATGCGAGGCTTTACGATGTTCTAAATATTTAAATATAAGGGACCACTAATTCGTAGCCTTATGATGTTCTAAATGTTTAAACATAAGGGTCCACTAATGCGAGGCTTTACAATGTTCCTAATATTTAAACATCAGAGACCATCAATTCGAGGATTTACAATGTTCCCAATGCTTGTAAAATGGCCATATTATGGTACAAAGGGACAATTTTTGTCCACCGTAAGGCATGAAAATTTGAAGATACTTTTAAGGATAATCCCACGAAAAGACCACCTTAAGGTGAAGATTATCTTAGGCGTATTTATACGCCTAATTAGCCAATAATGCCTGAATCAATTCGGCGAACAAATTAATAGAGTCTAAGTGTTTGTGTATTATTTTCTCTTATTTTGCTGATGTACGGCCAACTACGCCTATAGTTGTGTTTCTGCAGAATTTTGCGTTGATTGGAAAGTCGGGGTTAAACTTGAACTCGATAGAAGAATACAACCCCAAACGTGGAAGATGAAGATTAGAAGAAGCAACCAAAGGACCAAAAATTCATGTGGCAATCCTCGGTACAAGGTAGGTTGTGGAAGCTATAAAATACAAAAAAGGCGCAAAAACCAAGAAGGTACAAGGTCCGCATTGCGGACCTTTTCAAAAGTATACAAAATTGTCCAATCAGCAAAATAACAAAGGGTCCGCGTCGTAGACCTGGGGACCCGAAGCAAAAAAGTAGAAAATGGGATCTTTATTATTTATCTATCTTAGACTTTAGGTTTTAACATTTATTATTTACACAAGAAGCACTGTAGAGGCGATGGAGAACTATTTTCTACCAAGAATTTGCTTAGTTGAATATTTATATTTTGATTTTGATGTTTTCCACTTTATTCATGATGTATTCCACGTCCATGAGTGGCTAAGCCTCCATATTCTGGGGTTGTAGCCATAGACTATGTGTAGTTCTTAACTTTTGATATCTATGAATATGTTATTTTTACCTATACTTCATAGTCTGGCCAACTAGGGAGTAAATTTGCTGTTCACTCTGGATTCGAGAGATGTTGCAATGGATAGAACACAATAGCATAGGGAGCTTGTTCAATACTAGAAAACTAGCTTGATTCGTGTAAGGGAGACCTGCAACAACTACCCTTACACCTTGTTTCGTTCATATACGGGAAGATAGCTTTAATGCATTTTTTATTGGTCTGTCTCTCCTCGCTTAATGATATAGTTAGGCAGTCAATAATGGTAGGCCGATAGAGGCGTGCAACCCTATTCAGATACATTAAACCCCGTGAATCAATAATCAAAAAATTAGACGTAAAGAGATATTGTTAAGACTAGACAGTCATAATAACTATAACCCTGGAATTGCATCTTTAATTGATTTCTTGTGTGAAAGTCATCTTAGTTTATTATAAGTTATTTCTTTTACAATTTATTTTCCCATAAAATAACAATTCTTTTTACAGAAGTAACATAAATGTGATAACCAAGAGAGAGTACTAATTATAATCAAATCCCTTAGGTTTGACAACTAGACTCTTTAATTAGGGCAACTATATTACTTATGAGACCGCGTACTCTTGTGTGTGCTAGGGAAGCAACAAGTTTTAGGCGTCGTTGTCGGGGATTTGAAATGAATTGGTTGATTATCGAAGTTATGTTGTTTTGTGGTGATCACTACATTTTATCTTAGCAGTGTTTTTGTGCAGGGATTTGAGTTTTAAGTTGGAAGATCAAGACTCTTGTTTTCGTCAATCAAAAAGAGGAGAGTAGGAGTTTTATTTGAAACATCACCACTTGCATTGGTTAAGATGGAGGATCAAGAGGATAATAGGGTGGAGGTTGATCCTATTGCAGAGAACATGGCAAATCACAACCCACCCGCACCAGTAGCACTGACTGTTGATACAACACCAACACCGAGGCCAGTATAGGACGTAGCAATCCCTAGAAATATGAATGTCACGAGCTGTTTTGTCAAGTCTAAGATCGGTGGTTGATGGGAGCTCAAACAGAACATGGGCCAGTTGCTACACTCTACTAGGCAGTTCACTGGGCTCCCTCATGAAGATCCACAAGTCTATCTTCAGAATTTTCTTAAGATCGCTGATATATTCATTCCAATAAGGTGAATTGTGATTACGCGAGGATGACTTTATTCCCATTTTCACTGTTGGGGGAAGCCGGTAGGTGGTTACAAATTGAGTCACCAAACTCTAAAGCATCATGGGATAATTTGGCCCGAAAGGTTCTCACCAGATTCTTCTCATCAGGTAAGACAACTAAGTTAAGAAGTGAGATTCTGAGCTTCAATTAGAGGGTTGGGGAGAATTTATATCAGGCGTTGAACACTTTCAAAACTCTCTTGATAAATTGCCCACACCATTGCCAAGCTAATGAGGTATTGGTCCATACCTTCATTGAAGGGTTGGAGCCCAATACCAAGATTCCTCTTGATTTAGATGCAGGAGGTCAAGCGTTGGAAAAGTCATATGACAAATTATACGCTCTCCTAAACAGAATTGCTCAGGGCAACCCAAAATGGAATGGAGGATCTAGCAGACCAATAGTGCAGAAACAGGCTAGGGTCCTAGAGATTGATGCTGTAAGCAGCCTACAGGCCCAAATGTCAGCAATGCAAAACATGATGACCATGAACTTTAACAACCTGGCATTGGGTGTAAAGTAGCAGGTTCCATTATCAGCAAATCAGCAGCAAGCCCTTGTGAATATGGTACAACAACAGTTGTGGGGTTAGTTTGATATATGCGGGGTGGAGATCGCATAGCTGATGCTTGTAGATCTAATCCTGAGGCAGTAAATTTTGTATGCAATGCTAATAGAGGAGGCTATCAAGGATTTGGGAACACTTATAACCCAAATTAGAGAAACCACCCAAACTTTTCATGGGGTGGAAACCAACAGGATCATAGGCTACTGCAACAAACACCATAGGGCGGTAATGCATATCAGAATCAGCTGGTCTAATAACATGCCAGATAGGATAATTCGAGCACCATGACTAATAGTGAGGTGCTGAGATAGATATTAGCCAATCAGAATAGGCAAGAAGAAGAAATCCAAAGGAACAAATAAGATTTGTTGAACATAGAAAAGTAGTTAGGACAGTTGGTCACTTTAATAAATTCCAGGCCTTAAGGGGGCTCGCCAGGCAACAGTTATCCCAACCCAAAATAAGTGAATGCAGTCAGCATACGAAGCGAGATGCCTTTAATAGAATTGGTTCCCAAGCAGGAGAACAGGAAGGGGCAAAATACTATATAGGACACAAAAGTTGGCAATCCCAACTCAACTACTGACGAGGTCACACCATTACCAAAATGTCCTCCTCCATTCTCGCAAAAGCTCAAAAAGAAGAAGGAAGATGATTATTTTCAAAAATTCATTGGTCTACTAAAACAGGTACAGATTAGCTTACCTTTTATTAATGTTTTGTAGGGGATCCCAAAGTATGCTAAATATGTCAAGGACATCATCTTTAACAAGATCAAATAGGTAGAGTATAAGACTATGGTACTGACAAAGACATGCAGCTCCAAGATTTTTAACAAATCACACTTGCCAGACAAACTTAAAGATCTAGGAAGCTTCACTTTGCAAGTAACCATTGGGAACTACTGAATGCTTGGGGCTTGTGTGATGTTGGGGCTAGCATAAACTTCATGCCTACGTCTTTGTTCTTAAATATGGGTCTTGGATGGTCGAAGCCTAAAACAATTGTATTCTAGCTAGCAGATCGGTCTGTGGCAAGGCCGAAAGGAGTAATGGAGGATGTCTTAGTCCAAGTAGGGTCTCTCATATTCCTCGTGGACTTCACCATCTTGGATTTTAAGTCATATCTTGAGGTCTTATTCATACACAGGCACCTATTCTTAGCTATAAGAGGGGCATTGATTGATGTTACAGTAGGGTAGCTCACCATGCGAGCCTATGACAAGGTAGAGGTGTTTGATGTCTATAAGGCAATGAAGTTACCAACTGCGTATGAAGATCTTGCAGCTAACACAGTATAGACACTGCAGTGGCTGTGAGCCAAGTTGAGATTGAAGACCCACTAGCCAGGGTACTACTAAATCAAGGGCTAGTGGATGATGCAGAGGCTAGAGAGATTGAAAGTGTGGTAAATGCTCATAATGTGAGTATGTTGAAAAAGATGAATGAACCCTTGAATAGGGTATTGGGACCACCTCCCAAACCATTAGTGGAAGAGTCTTCTAGGCTAAAGTTGAAGTATCTACCATCATATCTCAGGTATGAGTTTCTTGGTGAAAATAATATACTACTTGTAATCTTGTTTACTTCATTGACTGTAGCCCAAGTAAAAGCGGCCATTGCGGTGTTGAAAAAGCAAAAGAGAGCCATAGAATAGCAGATGTCTGACCTCCATGGCATCTTCCTAGCCATATGCATGCATAAAATATTCATGGAGGAGGGTCATAAGCCAGTGGCTCAACCGTAGAGGAGGCTTCACCCAATTATGAAAGAGGTGGTGAAGAAGGAGGTTATAAAGTGGTTAGATGTAGGGATTATCTTCCCTATATTAGACAACAATGGGTAAGCCCTATATAATGTGTCCCCAAGAAAGGCGAGATGATGGTTGTCACCAATGAGAAGAACAGAATGATTCCAACGAGGGTAGTGCTGGGGTGGCGAATCTGCATGGACTATAGGAAACTAAATTATGCCACTAGGAAAGATCACTACCCCATGCCTTTCAATGACCAGATATTGGATAGACTAGCTGAGCAGGAGTATTAATGCTTCTTGGATAGATGCTCAGGATATAACCAGATCACTATTGCACCCGAAGACTAGGAAAAGACAACTTTCACTTACCCAGTGCATGCCCTTTGGGTTGCGCAATGCACCAACCACATTCTCAAGGTGCATGATGGTGATCTTTCATGATATGGTTGAGAACTTTGTTGAGGTGTTCATGGATGAGTTTTGTGTCTCTGGGGAATCGTTTGAGAGTTGCTTGCAGAATTTGGATAGAGTGCTAGCTAGATGCAAGGATACTAACCTTGTTCTTAACTGGGAGAAATGTCACTTCCTAGTTAAGGAGGGGATAGTATTAGGCCACAAAGTGTCCAAGAAGGGGTTGGAAGTAGACGGAGCAAAGATAGAGGTAATTGACAAGCTGCCACCACTAGTGTCAATCAAGGGAGTCCGGAGCTTTCTGAGACATGCAGGGTTCTACCGCAGGTTTACTAAAGACTTCTCAAAGATCGTAAAGCCATTGTGTACCCTATTAGATAAAGAGGCACCATTTCACTTTAATGAATCTTTCTTGCAGGCGTTCAAAACACTAAGGAAAAAGTTAGTGGAGGCTCTGATCTTGGTAGCACCTGATTGGGGTATCCCGTTCGAGAAAATATGTGATGCTAGTGATACAGCAGTGGGGGCGGTACTGGGACAGCACAAAGATAATGTCACTCACTCTATATACTATGCTAGCAAGACCTTTGATGCAGCACAAAGCAACTATATAGTTATTGAGAAGGAAATGCTGGCACTGGTGTATACGTTTGATAAATTCAGAGCTTATTTAGTAGGGACCCAAGTGGTGGTGTTTATCACAAAACAGTGAATTATTTGTTCAACAAAAAGGATGCCAAGCCGCGCATGATTAGATGGATCTTATTTCTCCAAGAGTTTGACATTGAGATCAAGGATCGAAAGGGGAGTGAGAACCAGGTTGCTGATCATCTATCCTATCTAGAAACTGATGCTCACATAGGTGAGCAACTACAAATCAGAGAAGAATTTCCGGACGAGCAGTTATTAGCTATTGAGGTGGAACAATTACCATGATATGTGGGTATTGTAAATTACTTGGTATGCGGTGTGTTCCCACCCGATGCAACCTATCAACATAAGAAGAGACTGGCCCATGATACAAAGGCATATGTCTGGGATGAGCCATACCTATTCAAGAAGGGAGCTGATAGCATGGTAAGGAGGTGTGGTCCAGAGGCAGAGATGAAGCCTATTCTAGAGAGATGCCATGCCTCTCCATATAGGGGCCATCATGGCGTTGACCCGACAATGCACAAGGTATTGCAATCTGGATTCTACTAGCCCACCCTATTCAAAGATATTGTTCAATTCTCTAGGGCCTGTGATGCCCTCCAGAAGACAAGTGCTATATCTCGGAGGCATGAGATGCCCTTAAACAAATTCTGGAAGTGGAGATCTTCGACGTTTGGGGCATTGATTTCATGAGGCCATTCCAACCATTATTCAGTTGCCACTATATTTTGGTAGTTGTGGACTATATTTCCAAATAGGTAAAAGCAACAACCCTTCCAACCAATGATATGAAGGTGGTGAGAAAGTTCCTCCGAAAGAACATTTTCACACGGTTTGGTACTTCGAGGGCCATTATCAATAATGGTGGCACCCATTTTTTAAACCACACTATGAAGAACGTGCTAGAAAACTATTAGATAAAGCACAAGGTTGCCATAACATACCACCCGCAAACCAGTGGGCAAGTGGAGGTGTCTAACTAGGAGGTGATGCCACCTGGAAAGATTGGCCAAAAGAGTTGGATGAAGCATTGTGGTCATATCAAATGGCCTACAAGACCCCAATTAGAACCTTTCCTTATAGGCTGGTATATGGCAAGGCCTGCCACTTGCCTGTAGAGCTTGAGCATCAGGCATATTGGGCGATTAAAAAGCTGAATCTTGATCCTGAGCTTGCTGGAAGGAAGAGACTTAAGCAATTGGAGGAGTTGGATGAATTTCGCATACAATCTTACGAGAATGCTAAGCTCTACAAGGAGCATATGAAGAAGTGGCACGACCGCACATAATCAAGCAAAACTTTGAGCTGGGCCAATAGATATTTCTATTTAACTCATGTCTTAAATCGTTTCCAGGGAAATTGAGGTCCAAATGTAGTGGACCATATGTCATTGTAGCAACCACACCTCATGGTGCAGTGGAGCTAAAGGACATGACCACAAACCAAAATTTTTTGGTAAATGGTCAATGGTTCAAGCACTACTATGGTGTGCACACTAATAAAACAGTGTAGGCCATTGACTTGGCCAAAGATGAATGAGCATAGCAAGCACCATGCTGCAATGTGAAATTAGGCATTGCACTAGAGGGAGCCTGTGGTGAGGTAACGTAGATGTGTTTATTTTCCTTTCAAAAAAATAGCTGACCCCTTACTAAAAGTGGGAAATTTTTTCACAAGTGCAGATCTGTAGTGCCTCCTCATCGCGGACACCGCATACTTTTGTGAGAACTTTTCTGTCCTCAATTCTCTATGATCTGTGGGGAATTTCTTGTGTTTTCTTAGTCTAATACATCATTTTAGTGTTTTGAAGCATGTCCAGGTGTTCGAAAATTTTTTTGAGGCTCAAAGGTAATAATTAGAACTCAATTGAATCCCCAAAATAGTAAGCATACGTGATGGTTCCATGATGCGGACCCATCATAAATGCCCACTGTTTTGGTGTACCTATGAGAATTTTAGCAAATGTAGGTTCATGTTACCTCTGCATCATGGAGCAAATGCAAACCCTCATTGTGACTGCACCTAGGTAAGCGAATTTTTTCTAAGTGTGACTTTGCATTCACTCTATGTCGCGGAGCAGACGTGGATACATACTGTTTCTACATTTGCAAAACATTTCATTTAAGTGTTACTCCATGTTATTTCCACAACACAGAGAAAATGTGGAGACATATTAAAGCTGTTGAATGCAGACATGGCCCCCACCTATTTAATTCCCCCAATCGTTTGAAAATAATTGTTTTATTCCCCTTTTATTTCAAAACCCCTAATTCCAACCCTTATTTTCCCCCCATTCTTCTTCTTTACATCTTCTTCTTCCCCCTTCCACCATATTTTCAAACTCCATGGCATCGCGCATCACGTGGGTCATGCCACCACCACACAAATGCCACTCCCCTCACCAAGTAGACTCCCTTTGCTTCATTTTTCCTTTGTTGTAACATATCTAGTTGGAAGTTATTCATTCTTTATGGGTAAATGTGAAGTAGATTCATAGTTCATGTGTAATCTTGTGTGGGAGGAAGTAGGGGTTGCTGATTTGTGAGTATGTGTGAACTTTGGGTGCGCATTGTGTGGGTAAAAACCCTAAGTCAACTTTGAGCCCTAAATTGGGGGAACGATGGTGGTTTGGGTGTTCTTCCCCATGCTTTGTGTACACATGATTGTTTCTATGTGTGTTTGTGTCAAATCTTCAAGTATGGGGTTGGAGTCGGACTTTGAGATATGGGGTTGTCCTTGTAACTGTCTAAGAGGGGTTGATAGGGGTTCTTCTCCTTAATTTGCATTGGGCTTGAAATTGAGTGGTGTGTTATGTAAATGTGCTAATATAGGGTTGAAAACTCATGTGAATGTATGGGGTTGATACCTCTTGGTTAGGGGGTTATTTGTTCATCATCAACTTAAATGAGAAGTTGTACTGTGTAACTAACAACTATGATGGGGAGGTGTGTGTAATGGTACAGTGATATAGACCATATAACCAAGGGAAGTTTGAGTACCCTTGCCATACAACGTTGAGTTTAAGTGTAGTGTCCCAATTATGAGTTAAACACTAATTATGCATTTGTATTTTATAGGTATTATGTCTTCAAGTGCACGACGAGGTGGGCAATCCAGCAGGCAAAGGGCCCCTAACACTAGGAAATGACCACGAGATATCCCGGATGTGCCCAAGGACAGTAGGATAGGTCAGAAACCTCAATACGGGGCCAATGCTATAAATAGAGAGGGACAAAGGTGGTACCAGTCTCATGATGAGACCAAGTACTATCCTGATATACCTATTGACATAGAGTCCCTACAGGACGAGTTCCCGCAAATTCTAAACCATTGCAATCAATTTGGTTTGGGGTTCTTATTCCGACCACCTATGCCATGCAATCTTAACTTGGTCAGGGAATTCTACGCTAATATGAGCGTAGAACCGCAGTCCCAAATGGTGGTAGTTAGTGGATTACAGGTCTAATTCACATTGCTAGTGATCAACCGAATCCTAGGCACCCCTGAAGAGGCCTCAGTAGTAGATTTTAATGATTTGTGCCTTCGCCCGCCCTACCAAGACCTCAGGCACACTATTTCTGGGCGTAGGTCCATGGCGAGATGGGTTCACCATGCTGTCACCTCTCTTTTCCTTTTACTTACTTGTCTAAGGAGGCAAGAGTAACAGTGAAGATCATGATGCACTCTTTCTTTATAGGGAAACACTTCACAAATGTGACAAGAGATAGAGTATACCTTGTGTATGCTATCATGAGGCAACTGAACTATGGGGTAATCTGTAGAGTAGCGATGTTGAAGGCAAAGACCCACAGGGGACACAAGTGTGCCTTTGAGGGCCTTATTACTGCATTGTGTCATGCTACAGGTGTCTTTGCGGAGGATGCAGATTACTGCTTAGTTATTTAGGCACCCCTAATATTGCCACTAACATTAAAGGACTTGACATACACATGAGCCCAATCTTGAGTACAACGGAGAGGGCCTACCAGGACGAGTTGATTATGGGTCGTATGTATGGCCTAGAGATACTGAGACACCAGACTAGTGATCGGCCTTCCACGAGAGAACATTTGCAGGAGGTTGACGTGGAATTCCCACTAAATGATCATGCTAAAATAGTGCTACACATTGGATCCTGGTTTGCTAAGCTAGTAGATGATGACATTCCTACGGACCCAGGGGAGGAGTACGAGGACGAGGATGATGAGGAGGCTGAGGAAGACGACATAGTTGATGAACTGCCAGTGTATACAGGGGGTGGGTGAGCCCATCTTATTAAGCCCTACTGATGTTTGATCATCACCGTCCTCACCTTGAATGTTATGTATGGTTAGCACTGAGGGCAGTGCTAAGTTTAAGTGTTGGGTGTGGAATTCTTTTTATTTGTGATAATGCTTCTATTACTATATGATTGGCATGTACTAATACTATTTTATTTCTGCATTATGAGTATGTTTGAACATCTTAATGTAGGGTTGAACATCCTTTTATTTTGTTGGGTCTGTAAATAGTTGTTAACTACTACTTTGATGCATGGGTGCTCCTATTGATTGTTCGTAGCTGTATGTTTGTTGATATTAGATGTTTTTTAGTCATAATTGAGTGATGTAGGCTTTATGATGGATGGATGACGACCGTCCTAAGGGCATTCATCAAATCAAGTTCATATAGAGTGTGGTAGTGTGCAAAAGAGCATCGAGCGCGAACCTTTGAACATAGTTAAGGTTTGGTTGCTTGAGCCTTGTGAATAACGATTAGATGCATGCTTAATAATGAATTCATGTGAATACCTCAACAGGAACTCTAGTAATAGCCTTGTGATGAAAATATGCCATGAGTGAGTGAGCCAATTGTGGGTCTCAGTTGTGATGGGTTAGAAAACTTGCTTGGTATGTAGAGTAGACTTGAGAGGAATCGAAAATAGAGGAAAGGATCTAGGCATTTTGTTAATAGATGAGAAAAAAATCCTAGTTAGCCCTGTCGAGCCTTAGCCTATTCTTTGACTAACCACATTTCAAGCTACTCCCCTTTTCTTGATGACTGACCTAATTTTGATCCTAATTCCTTAGCACTTGAGCATGATGAATAAGAAAAGAGGGAACTAGAGGGGACACCCGCAAGTATGTGAAATAAGAAAGTGTAAAAGAAAAAATAAAGGAGAAAAAGAGAAGCTAGTTAGAAAGAGTCTCCCAAAATAGTAGGGGTATGCGTTGCTTTCGCGTCGCGAAGTAATTGCGAATGCACACTGTTTTGGGTCCAAAATATGCTAGTTAATATAGTGCTAGTCTGTGATGCCTCCCTATCGCTGATCCATCGCGGAGGCATATTGGGACGAACAAAAAAATATATAAAAAAGTAAAAATAAAAATACACTTTAATTTTTCCTTTGCTTTGTCATTGTTTGTTGAGGGTGTCCACGTGTTTGTAAGGAGCTTTATTGGTGGTCAAATTAAATGAGTAAGAGTACTCACAACTTTAAGTCAAGAAGGGTTATGAGTCAAGGGGACATGAAATGAGGTGAAGTTTGTGCTACAAGTGTGTGGGAATTGAACCGTGTCAGCCATATCCATAAATGTATCCCACCTACCCACAACTTACATTACATCCAAATAAAGATCTACATGATCCTCTCAGGAAAATTCCAACTAGGTCTATGTTTACATTAAGGGCAAGCTTATGGAATCTTGAAGCAATTTGAGACATCTTTTTGGAGAGTGAGAGTTGTTGGTGTACCTATTTTTGATCTTCTAACTAGAGTCGTGGTGGCGTGCATGGCTAATTCTTCTTGGTGAGGGCACATAATCATTCAGGGTTAAAAACTAGATTAACTATTAAAGATTCTCCATGAGTCCACATGTATACATGAGTATTTGCAGCAATTAGTTTCCCCCCAAAGCACCGAAAGTTGTTCACTATGGTTCATAGATTTTGATCTCATGTTGTTGGTTGCACATACTACTGTAAGGAATCTCATGCATGTGTAGTGGTTTGCCCGAGGACGGACAAAACTCTAAGTGTGAGGTGGTGATCTTAGGAGTATTTATACGCCTAATTAGCCAATAATGCCTATAAATAGAGTGAATTCGGAGGATAAATTAATAGAGTCTAGGTGTTTGTGTGTCTTTTTCTCTTATTTTGCGGATGTAGGGCCAAGTGAGCCTGTGGTTGTGTTTCTATAGGATTTTGGTTGACTGAAAAGTTAGGGTTAAACCCGGACTCAATGAAAGAGCACAACCCAGAACGTGGAGGATGAAGATCAGAAAAAGCAACCAAAAGACCAAAAATCCACGTGGCAAACCTGGGTACAAAGTTGTGGAAGCTGTAAAATGTAAAAAAGGCGAGAAACCCAAGGAGGTGCAAGGTTCGTTTCGCAGACCTGGTCAAAAGTGTGCAGAATTGTCTAGTCAGCAAAATAAGTGACACCATAGGAAAACAAAGGGTCTGCATCGCGGACCTGAGGAGCCGACACGGAAAAGTCAAAAAACGAGATCTTTATTGTTTATCTATCTAGACTTTAGGTTTTAATGTTGGTTTTTTATGCAAGAAGCATTGTAGAGGCGATGGAGAAATATTTTCTACCAAAAATTTGGTTATTTTAATCTTTAGATTTGGTTTTTGATGTTTCCACTTCATTCATGATGTATTCCACATCCATGAGTGGCTAAGCCGGGGTTGTAACCATAGACTATGTGTAGTTCTTAACATTTGAAATCTATGAATGGTTTCTGTCGATTATTCCTATGTTATTTTTATCTATAATTTATAGTCTGGCCAACTAGGGAGTAAATTTGTTATTGACTCTGGATTCGAGAGATGTTGGAGTGGATAGAACACAATAGCATAGGAGCTTGTTCAATACTAGGAAACTAGGTTGATTCATGTAAGAGAGACCTATGACAACTACCCTTATAGCTTGCTTGGTTCACATATGGGAAGATAGCTTTAATGCATTTTTATTGGTCTATCTATCCTTGCTCAATGATGTAGTTAGGCAGTCAATAATGATAGGCTGATAGAGGCGTGCAACCCTGTTCAGGTACATTAAACCTCGTGAATCAATAATTAAGAAACCAAATATAGAGAGATATTGTTAAGACTAGACAAAGTCGTAACAGTTACAACCCTGGAATTGCATCTTTAATTGGTATCTTGTGTGAAAGTCATCTTAGTTTATTAGAACTTATTCTTTTACAATTTATTTTCCCATAAAACAACAACTATTTTTATGGAAGCACCATAAACGTGATAACAAAGAGAGAGTACTAATTACAATCAAATCCCTTGGGTTTGACAACCCAGCTCTTTAATTAGGGCCACTGTATTACTTGCGAGACCGCTACACTTGTGTGTGCTACGAAAGCAACAATAGACAAATTTCGTCCACCTTGAGGCATGGAAATTTAGAGATCCTTTTAAGATTAAGCCCCGGAAAAGGCTAGCTTAAGGTGTAAAGGGATAATTTTTTTTCACCTTAAGGCATGAAAATTTAGAAATCCTTTTAAGGATAAGCCCACTAAAAGGTCATTTTAAGGTGCAAAGGACAAATTTCGTCCACCTTAAGGCACGAAAATTTAGAGTATTTTTAAAGATAAACCCGCGAAAAGGCCAGCTTAAGGTGCAAAGGGACAAATTTTGTCAACCTTAAGGAATGAAAATTTAGAGATATTCTTGTGGCACAAAGGGATGGATACTCATCTTTGCCCCAAGAAAGGTAATCTGAGGTAATCCTCACGAGAAAAGAGATAGTTACTCATTTTCACCTTAAGAAAGGTAAATTTAAAGGTCAAGACTTGAAGGCCTTAACTTTCAGCAACTTTAAAGAATTTGGCTAATAAACATGGTGGATTTGAAACTTCTACTCTAAGAAGAAGAGAATTTGAAGACTTTAAATTGTAGATTTGAGAATTTAAAGTCTTTAATATGCATACTTGATTGATTTGAAACCTGAAATTGTGCACTTGAAGAATTTGCAAACTTTAACTTAAAGACCTGAAAAATATAAAAGTGTCAACACGCATGCTTGGAGGATTTGACCACTTCAACTTGCAAACTCAAAGAATTTGAAGACTTTAAATTGTATACTTAAAGAATTTGAAGACTTTGATTTGCATACTTGGAGAATCAAAAACCTCAACTTGCAAACTTAAAGAATTCAAAGACTTCAACTTTGTGTAGTTGTAGAATTTGAAGACTTTGATTTGAATTCTTAGAGACTCAAATACTTCAACTTGCAAACTCAAAGAATTCGAAGACTTTAACTTATATACTTAAAGAATTTGAAGGCTTCAACTTGTAAACTCTAAGATTTCAAAGACTTGAATTTGTATATTTGAAGAAATTGAAGACTTTGATTTGCATACTTGGAGAATCAAAGACTTCAACTCGCATACTTGGTTAATTTGTGAACCAACTCGTAGACTTCAACTTACAGACTTGAGGAATTTGAAAACTTCAATTTGCAAGCTTAACCCAATTTGAAAGCCTCAAGCATGCTCTGAAGGAGCTCATATTCCATATGATTTGCCCCCATAAGGAATCTGGCAGGGATATATAATTTTTTAACACTCATGCTATTGAACTTAGAATATAATTCCAAGCAACGACGTACCTCAATGAAGAGGATCAAGTCACAACATAGTTCTGGGGCAATGCTTATTTTTAGAGTGTCATACACAATTTATACTCTTGCAAGCAGGAGTATATATTCATTTTTATACTTGAATTTCAAGGAGCATTATTTTTTTCTTAAGGGCAGTACCTCTTAAGAAATTTTGCATTTGTAGGACCGATCCTTGTGCCACCTACATCGACAAGCTTGTAAGCTCCATTTGAGTATACTTCTTGTACTACATATGGTCCATCCCATTTTGAGGTGAATTTTCTGCCAGACTTATATGAATTAATAATGGGCCTTCTTGCTGTGAGAACTTGGTCTCCAACTTGAAAACACCTCAAACGAACGTTTTTATTGAAAGAACGAGATAAACAAGCTTGATAGCATTCAAGATTTTGTTGGGCTTCTAATCTCTTTTCATCAAGTGCTTCTAACTCAGAAAGACAATAGTTGAGCATTTTCTACCTCAGTGAGCCCTTCTTGGACATTCAGTCTCAAAGACGTTATTTAATGCTCAAGTGGAAGGACTGCTTTAGCTCTAAAAGCAAGTGAATATGGGGTTTCTTGAGTTGGTGTGCAATATGTCATCTTATATGCCCACAAGGCTTCTTCCATTCTTTCATACCATTCTCATTTGGAATTAGAGACCATTTTCTTTAGAAGATCGCATAGAGTCTTATTGAATGCTTCGGCCAGACAATTGGCGGCAACATGGTACACAAAAGATCTCCGCTTCTTGAAGAAAAAGAGATCACAAATTTTATTAGTCAACTTGTTATCAAATGACTTGCCATTATCCATCATTATATAATGTGGAATGCCAAATTGTTAGACAATGTTTACTTGAATAAAGCTCGCAACATTCTCCTTCTTGACTTCTTTAAGAGTTATAGCTTTAGCCCATTTTGAGAAGTTATCTGTCGCAGCCAAGATAAACAAGTGTCCACTAGAAGATTTTAGCAGTGGTCAGGTGTAAAACTTCAGGCGATTGATGTATGAAGTTTGCATGAAATCGACAAGCTTTGCACCTTCGACATAATCCAAGTAATCGTTTACCATGGTTGGCCAATAATACCCTATTCTTTCTATGTGAAAGTGGAGCTTTGGTCTGGACTGATATGATCCACATATTTCTAAATATGCCTCTTGCAAAGCTTGAGTCACTTTTTCCTCCCCCAAGCACCACAAGAGCATTCCCTTAAATGATCTCCTATACAATGTGTCCTTGTAGAAGAGAAAATGAGGTGCCCGATGATGAATGTCAGTCCTTTTTTTAGCATCTTGTAGAAGTATCACATAACATAAGCAGTTAATGATAGCTTGTCGCCAGTTCTTCTTTATCTAACAGTGGTACTACCCATTTTTGATAGATAGTAACTTGTGTCTGATCAGAAAGAGTCAGAGTTGAGGCTAAAGCAGCTAAGGCATCAATTGTTTTGTTTATCTTCCTTAGTATATGTTGAAGAGTCACATCTCCTAGCTATCCTATCAAATTTTGGGCATAACAGTGATATGGGCACAGTTCAGGCTTCTTGACCTCATAGGTTCCCAAGAGTTGTTTAATCACCAAATGAGAATCACCAAAATCTTGCAACTACAATTAATTCATGTCAATGGCCATTTTGAGTCCAAGTATTAGTGCTTGATATTCTTCAACATTGTTGGAGCAACGTTGTTTTAATGTAAGGAGAATGGTAAGACATCCCCTTGTGAAGTGATATACACTACGCCTGCACCAGCTCCACTATGACGGACAATCCTACCAAAGTACATTTACCAAGGATGTTAGATTTCGATGGCCATTGCATCTTCATTAGGAAACTCATCAGTTAATTCCCAAACATCTGGTATAGGATGGTCCACCAAAAAGTCCAGTAACACTTGTCCTTTCACAACCTCTTGAGGGATGTATACAATCTCAAATTGTTGGAACTAGAGATACCATCTTGCTAGTCAGTCACTAAGGACTGGTTTCAACTTAACAAATTTCATGCGATTTGCTCTAGAAATAAGATGGACAGTATGAGCTTGAAAATACTGCTTCTTTTTTTGAATCGAAAAGACCAGTGCCAAACATAACTTCTGTATTGGTGAATAATTTAGCTCATTTGGTGTTATCATTCTTCTTAAGTAATGAAGGGAATTTTCTTTTCCTTCATTATTTTCTTAAGCTAGTAAGGCTCCTATAGACCTTTCTTGTGCCATATATAAAGTATCAGTGGCTTTGCAGGTATAAGAGTTGCTAAGACCTGAGGTTTTGTGAGATACGCTTTAATACTTTCAAAGGCTTTACTACATGTTTGATACCATTTGAAAGGGACAACTTTCTTCATGAGATGACTAAATGGTTGGAATCTTCTAGCTTGATTTGAGATGAACCTCTTCAAGTAGGCTAATTTTCCCTGGAGAATTTTCAACTCATGAATGTTTCAAGGCTCAAGCATCTTCAAAATTACATCAACTTTAGCTTGATTAATATCAATTCATCAATGTCATACAATGAAGTCAAGAAACTTCTAAGAAACAATCTCAAAGGTACACTTTAATGGATTCATCCTCAGTTGATATCTTCAAAAAGCAATTCAAACACCATTCTCAAGTCTTTCAAATGGTTGCTCCTTCTTTTCGACTTCACCACCAAGTCATCAACATAACACTCAATATGTTTTGGAGTAAACCATCAAATATATTTTGCATAGCCGTTTAATATGTGTCACCAGCATTCTTCAAACCAAAGGTCATCACTTTATAGCAATAAATTCCTTTAGGCTTATGAAACGCTGTGAGTTCTTCATTATTTGGTGACATATGAATTTGGTTATAGCTAGAAGAACCATCCATGAATGACATTTGCTCATAACCAGTTTAGCATCAATCATTAGCTTTGGAATGATTAGCGAGTATTCATCTTTAAGGAATGCATTGTTGAGATCTCTGAAGTCAACACAAACTCAAATTTGACCATTCTTCTTCCTTACTGCAACAATGGTTGAAATCCACATGGGGTATTTAACTTATGAATGAAGCCTGTCTCAATGAGTTTCTCAACTTCCTTCTTGATCAATAGAACCAAGTCTGGCTTGAAGCATCTTTGAGCTTGATTCATAGGATGAGCACCATGCTTGACTACTAAATAATGGAACGCTATTTTGGGATTCAAACCAGGCATTTCTTTATAGCTCCAAGTGAATACATCCATGTATTCATTGAGTATATTCATATAAGCCATTTCTTTATTAGCTTCTAGGAAAACACTCAACTAAGCTAGTCTTAGGTGTTCATCAGTGCCAAGGTTAACTTCTTTTAAGGGATCGATCATGGTCTTCATTCCCTTTTCAAATTCTAGTGGAGTGATCTCCAATATCCTCCTCTTCCTGCATATCATTATCATTGATAAATATATGATAGAACCAAACAATACCTCCCAACTTGTGATCCATTTTCAGTTGACATGAGGCATCGTTCTCAATCTGAGTTGTAACATGAAATGAGGAGTGTATGATCTTTTCATCTTCCTCATGCTCTTTAGTGTAAACCACAGTGTGGGACTTCACCTTTAGTACCACTTTACATGAGACTATGAGTTCCACTCGTAGCTTCATCCTACAAGGAATTATGCTTTCGAAATCATTTTGGATCATAGGTAAAGAAAGTGTCATTACTCTTAGATAACTTCTCCATTGCTTGTTATTCTTCTTCTTCAATAGACCTAAGCTCTCAAACACAAAAGTTTTTGCAGTAGGTTTTCCAAGCCGATCAAAGACAGAAGACCATTTATTAGAAAAAGCACACTCATCTTCTATAATTATATAGTTATTGCTTGCCCTTCTTATGGAGATGCACACTGGTGGTGGTTGGCTATAGCCTAAATCTTCATATGCTAACCTAGTTGTGCCCTCCAATGGTAGTTTTCCTAGCCTAGATGGCTCATCAGAGTTGTACCCAGCCTTCGTAAGTAACTTGTAAGCATTTGGATCAAAGCCTTCTATAAATTTTGTGGAGAGTGATGTATCTTGTGGTGGATTTTGAGCAAAAAAATTTCCCAATAGTTTAAGACAAGTTTATTGTATCGATCCATTTGATAGGAAAAGTCAGCCTTCCTAGTATATTCCCTTGAACATCAGATGACTAACCCTCCTCTTTCTTCACCTTTTTGACATAACAGAGTGTAGGGGTTGACTTTTTTTTTTTTTAGGGCATGGTCTTCCCTTTATTTGGACAAGTACTAAGCTCCCTAGTATCAACTTTGTCCCTTTTAATGGCCTAACTAGTTATATCACCTTTAAGCTTATCAGACTTGGTCAGTTTGGCACCCTCAAGCTTTACCTATTTCACAATGTAACTCTTCAAAAGAACTTTACTTCAACAAAATGTGACTCAACTTTAGTGAAAGGATTATGGTCAGCAACTTTTTTCCTTTCAATTCCATCTTCAAGGTACTTGAGACATTGATAGTAAGAAGATGAGAAAATTTTGTTCTCGCGCATGCAAGGCCTTCCAAGCAATATATTATATGAAGTCTTTACATCGATCACATGCATCCATGTACTTGATTGAAAATCACCCATATGAATTTCTAGCTTAATTAAGCCTATATACCTCTGCCCCCTTAACTGAATCCTTATATCAACAAATATCTTTCGCTAAGCTCTTCAATCATGATACCTAGGTCTTTCAACGTGTGGATGGGTAGAATATTGACCCCAGACCCTTCGTCTATCAAAATTCTATTTATATTCTTCTCTAGTATGTGATTGACCATGTACAAAGGATGATTATGTAGAGTTTCACCAAAGAGAAGATCATTATCTGTAAATATGATCTTTGTGTCACATGTATGTACTTCTTGAAATGAAGGTTCCATAGACTATTTAGAAGACAACAGAGAGGTTTTTGATGGAATTTCACCCACCTCTTTGTCTTTATTAGTAGAGGAGACCTTCATTGAACTTTCATTCGTTGTTTTTCCCTGGTTAGCATTGAAACATGATGCCACAACATTGTCTTGAGTGGCCTCCACTCAGAACCAGCTTGTTAAGAATTTCCTTAAGGTCACAAGACATTGCGGTTTCTAATGGCAATGCATTTCCACCTTTGGCCCCTTTGGATGCCTGACTAACTACTATTTTTTTGACCTCTTTACTACCCTTTGTCTAATTGGTTGTTCTTGTGATTCTTTTCTTGGGCTTTTGTTATTGCATCTACGTTTAGTCACGAGATTCCGACCTTTATTATCATCTGTATTGATTTGGGATTTTTCTTGCTCTAATGGCCCTTCTTCTTTGAGTCTACATATTTGGACTGGCTCAATCGAGCCGAATATAATAGATATTTGATTAGAGCTTGCCTTCCCATCATCAAGGACAATCTTCTTTTCATTAACCAATTGCATAACCTTGTCCTTGAGAACAAAACACTTTTCAAGAGGGCGACTTACAAGTCTATGATACTTGCAATAATTTGGGTTGTCAGTCTTTGCAGCTTCATCCAGTCATTTTATCTCTGGCAACACAATGAGCTTTAGCTCAACCGATTCCTTAAAAATTTCCAAAACATCAGAATCCAGAAAAGAGTATTCCTTTTCTTGCATCTCTCTCAAAGTTAGCTTTTGGTTTGGACGCTCTTGAAAAGTCGTCTTTATGCTTTGCTTCCTACTTTCTTTAGTAGTAGATTTCACAGATGACATATTGACATTCATGGATTCTTTGTTGTCATTCCTGGGCACAAATGTTCTCCATTTCTTGGGTTCTTTTTTGTGTTTTACTTTGCAAGGAACATGAACAAGCATCCCATCTTTTTCGGTGGAAGACATGCTCAACTCCATATCATGAGCACGAGTCACTAGATCTTTAGAAGACTAAGGTTTAATGCCTTGTAGGATTATAGAAGCCCCTAGTGCATCCCTTGGATACATAGTTCTATAGCAGAAGCTTCACTAAGTCTGCCTTTGCAGTTAAGGCTCGTATTCCTCCATCGATTTATAAAGTTGATGATAGGTTCATCCTTTCATTGGCGAGTAGTTGTGAGTTCTACCATGCTACCTATGCGCCTTGTGCTATAGAAATGATTAAGAAATTCATGCTTCAGTTGCTCCCAACTATCAATAGAATGAGGCTAAAGATCAGTGTACCAGTCAAAGGCATTTCCTTTCAAAGAGCGGATGAATTGTTTGACAAGATAGTCTTCATATGTCCAAACATTGTTACATGTCTCTACAAAGTGTGCAACATGCTACTTTAGATTGCCTTTGCCTTTGAACTACTGAAATTTAAGGGGTATATGACCGACAGACATTTTGAGGCTATCAATCCTTGTAGTGTAATACTTAGCATACATATGGGAAAACCTCGTGGAGACTTCATACTTGTCTTTAATGGTCTTCAATGAACTCTTTTAATTAATCAAGTAGGATCATCACTTCGACATTAATGGGCATCTCCTTTATAGTCGGTGATTGCTTCAAAGGATTTTCAGTCTCTTGAATCTCAATACCCTTCCCAGGTGCATGGATGGATTCCCTATCTAGTAAGCCATCCACCCTGTCCATTAACTTATCAATGTGAGACTCTTAGTGTTGCACATGCTTGGTTTACCCTTTAATCATCTTTTACTAAATTTGCAAGTTGTTCCTTTGTAGATGAAGCATTAGTTGTCATCACTTTAATGACTATTGGAGGCATTGAAAAGTAGCATGGATTGCTGTGGAAGTTGATTTGTAGAGGGAACACATTACACAATGCATATAGAGAGTATTCATTGGATGAGTCATGGTCTTACTTTGAGGTAGAGTTCTTGGAAGTAGAGACGTTAAGTAGAGCCAAAGTCTGCTTGATCTTCTTAGCAACACTGCTTCCTTCTTGTGAGGCATTTATAGAGGACCTCGGTCCCTTTGGGATTGAAGATCCAAAATCAGGAGTCGGTGCGGACGACACTCACAGTGTTTGTTGTCCCAGTATAATAGCTTTGCTTTTTGTAACAACTTCAAAGCTTTCAAAAGTGACACATAGGATTCCCTCTACTTCATCAAAGAACTTGGAATCAGCAACCCTTGAGGATATTGATTGGGAGATCTTCTTGGAAGCCATTTCAATGTTATTTGATTCTTGAAAAATTAAGATGAGAGAAAGAGATTGTCCCACTGGCCATGCCAGAATGTGTAGACGATAAAATTTCTCGTCGAGAAAATAATAATCAAGAAAGAAAAATAGCAACAATTTGTAGTCTTTGATTTTAATATGTGAATGTTACAATCTCTACGAATCCTCTGATTCGCCTTTTCAAGTGTAAATTCAAGGGCTCTTGAGCTTGAACTTGAATTTGAAGCTTGTTTCTTGAATGCGATCTTGAATCTTGTTTGAAGTTTTGTTTCTTGATTCTGATCTTGAATCTTGTGCTTGATCTTCATCTTGTTCTTGTTGTCCCAGTATAGTAGCTTTGCTTTTTGTAACAGCTTCAAAGCTTTCAAAAGTGAGACATAGGATTCCCTCTACTTCAGCAGAGAACTTGAAATCAACAACCCTTGAGGACATTGATTGGGAGATCTTCTTGGAAGCCATTTCAATGTAATTTGATTCTTGAAAAAAATTGAGATGAGAGGTAGAGATTGTCCCACTGGCTGTGCCAGAAACTATAGACGATAAAATTTCTCGTCAAGAAAATAATAATCAAGAACGAAAATATAGCAACAATTTATAGTCTTTGATTTTAATATGTGAGTGTTACAATCTCTACAAATCCTTTAATTTTCCTTTTCAAGTGTAAATTCAAGGTCTCTGGAGCTTGATCTTGAATTTGAAGTTTGTTTCTTGAATCTTGTTTGATGTTTGTTTCTTAAATTCAATCTTGAATCTTATTCTTGTTCTTGATCTTGTTCTTGTTGTCCCAGTATAGTACCTTTGCTTTTTGTAACAGCTTCAAAGCTTTCAAAAATGACACATAGGATTTCCTCTACTTCAGCAGAGAACTTGGAATCAGCAACCCTTGAGCACATTGATTGGGATATCTTTTTGGAAGCCATTTCAATGTTGTTTGGTTCTTGAAAAATTGAGATGAGAGGTAGAGATTGTCTCACTGGCCGTGCCAGAATATGTATATGATAAAATTTCTCGTCGAGAAAATAACAATCAAGAACAAAAATATAGCAACAATTTGTAGTCTTTGATTTCAATATGTGAGTGTTACAATCTCTACGAATCCTCTGATTTGCCTTTCTCAAGTGTAAATTCAAGGGCTCTTGAGCTTGATCTTGAATTTGAAATTTGTTTCTTGAATTCGATCTTGAATCTTGTTCTTGATCTTTATCTTGTTCTTGAGTTTAAGAGTTTTTAAACTTGTTCTTGAATTTGAATACTTGAATGTTTGAATTCTTGAATCTATAAAGAAATTCGCGACATTTGGTCCACGAGCTCTCTTTAACTTTTTGTTAGAATCTTGATGTGAATTCTGAAATATTAGGACCCCTATATATAGTTGTAGAATAGAGGAGTCATGATGAATCAGACTTTCTCCCGGACATGACATATTGAGCTTTAATGAAATGAGTTTGTCATTTTGACACATGGTATGATCCTATTAGCTTCTTTATTTGACTTGGCATGCTACATCATATGATACTTGGAAACTAATATGGGTCGTTTGGATAAAGGAATAATGGGCTCAATAAAGTTGGTCATCTTATTGGACTTAATTGATTAACCAAATTATATTAATTCATAAAATTTTCTTGGACTAATATATTTTTTGAAGTTAATATAATTTGAATTATTTTATAAAACTTATATGATTACAATTATGTTTGAAACTTTTTCTCTTATTTCAATTATATATTTCTAGCACTTTCTTCTTTGCTTTCTTTCCATCAATCTCAGATGGAGCCAAAAATTCATTTATTTTTAGCTTTGGGGTATGATGGAATAAAACAAAATGACTCTTTAAACTGTTTGCACTTCTTTCAATTGTGAAGTAACAGTTAGTTAATGTAACTTTCGACGCTCATTATGGGTCATCCGGAAATAGTGGCGCTATGTTTTTAAACATAGGGGTCAGGCTGCGTACATCCGACCCCCCCTTACCCCGCAATGGGCGGGAGCCTTTGAGGCATTGGGGTAATGTTGTTGTTTGTTTCTTCTTTGCTTTGGATAGTTGATTACAGTTTAAGTCAATGATGATACATTTTTTTTTGTATTTAATTTTTTGAAGTTGGATATAAAATTTTTTGAAATTAAAAATTCAGCATTCTTACAAATTCGACTCACACATTTTAAAATATGTAAGTTAATTCTAATATTAATGAATTTCTATTTCTTGTGCAATATACTGTTTCTTCTTTTATAGTAAAATCACTAACAAGAGAAATCATAAATTAAATTTTTTGTCATTTTAGAAATAAAATTTGGCTTAAAAATATGTTAAATGATCAAGCAAGAAAATAGTCCCCCCCCCCCCCGTCCCCCCTTTTGCTTCATAAATAAATGCACGTCACCGGACCAAAACAAATTTGGCCCCGTTCATTGTAATTCCTTCAATCCAAAATTTTATTTTATTGAATAAATGAAAAAATATATTTTTCATAGGCAATTACACCTCTTGAATTTAAACATAATGTACTCTAAATGATATTTCTAGGGATATACTGAAACAAAAAAAATATTAGACTCACATATAATTGAATTTTTGGCTATCTTTTCCAAAGGAAAAAACAAAAGCAAAAATATAGTATCTAGTCTAGTCTAGATAAATAAAGATGGGGTTGCTTTGGACGGAGGCCGGGAAGAAATACAAAAACGATAAAAGTCAAAGAAATTGAAAGAAATGATATAAAATTAAATCTAAAGAGGAATAGTTTGTTTGATTAAATGAGAAGACTGTAAATTAAAAAGAAAGAAAAGATGTATTATTAAAGAAAGAAGAGAGAAGAGGAATGTCTGTGTATACGTATATATGTTTCCTTACAATGAATGTGGGTTTTATAACCCAAGAAAGATATACAAAATGATTTGGCTGGGACCTGTAAAATTCCCACAAATATTATTTTATCATTTTCATACACAATTAGTGTTCTAACATGTAACACTCCATATCTTACAATACTAGTACTATGCAAATGAAATATGATATGGTTTTGTCAAATTAGCGCCCATTTTTAAAGGTGCTTGAATCTCAAATTAGAGGGCGATATGCATGTCTAATGCTGAAGAGGTAAATAAGTTCTAAGTCAATTTTAGGAGATCACAACCTTAAACGATGTGAAGAAGTGAGGTGCTTGTAGGACTTAGGAAGCTAGCAGGTGATTCACCTACTTGCTTAGCTTAAATTTGCTAGCTAAATGGAGACGAGGCAGGACATCAAATTTGTCCTAGCCCGACAGTGAATAAAGTTTGTATTAAGAGTGTAACTTTAGCCCATGTTTTACCATAGTAAATGGACAATACTTATAGCCCAAGATGAATACTAAAAGGGCCCAATTACATCACAACCCACTTGACTAATTGGGCCCAAACTAAGTGAAGAGGAATTAAGAAAATGGGTAGCCAAGGCCCATCAACTTTGAGACCCATTTAGGCCCAAGTGTGAGGATCAAGCTGCTGCCTCACCAGCTTATTAATATGTGGTAATATGTGGCCAAAAACTCAAGAGAAAGTCGGCCAAAGAGAGCCTTTAAAAGGGCTTAAAAACAGCCCCTTAAGTGATTTCACTTTTGAACAAATTTTCAGCTTCCTAAAGACTCTTCTTTTACTCTTAACTTCACTTCACAAGGCAGAAAATACAACCCTCTAGGGTTTTTGAAGGAAATCTGAATCTTGAAGGCTAACATAAGTAGAAATATCCATGTATTTGTTATACTTATCCTATGACAAACAAGAAATATATGCTAGTTATGCTTGTACTGAAAATTTGGATAGCATATGTCCTAAGGATTGTTGTGAACTTTTCTTATTATTCAATAGGATTTTATCTTCTTGATTGGCTAAATTATGAAGTAAGACTCATGTTTATAACAAAGTATAGTTTGTTAGTGATGTAATTAAGCTGCTGCACAACTTTTACAGTCCGCAAAAGTGAGTTCTTATAGGATATCGCAATTGTATTCTTAGTACGAACTTGTCGGCTGATGGATGGAAGACTATTGCCTCACATCCTTCATGACTATTTTGGTACTGCTCTAAGACATTTTTAAGGTTGTTTTTATGTATATAGGTGTGATAAGGATAGTTTGGGTAAAGTTAAAATAGATTTGGGATTGTCGACGTCGAAATGTAGCGAAGGGATGTAACATTATGCTACCTATTTGTATATTGCATAAAATTATTATGTGTTGTACTTTGTGGGCTGTTGTAAGACTGTTATGGTACTAAAACAGGCTGCACATGATATGTATATGAGAATATGTATTAGAAAATACGATTAGAGGCGGAAAAGTTGAAAGAATATTCTTGGGTTTACAATTATACGCTTGCTGCCCGTATATTATTTTTATGTGATTGGGCTGCCAAGATGTATCTATTGGATGCTAATGCTAGTTTTATCACCTAATATATTGTAGATAAATATTTGGAGGAAACGAAGGTTATCTTGAGGTAATAGCGAGGTCTTACAACTAGGTATGTAAGGCTACTCGATTTTGCATTACTTGGCATGAAATCTAGATTCTTCCTTGGCACATAAAGGCACTTACCAACTTCGATACAACTACTAACCATGTCTCCACTCTTGCACATGTTCATATGCTCCCACAAATGGTCACCTTTAAATCTACATACATACATGGATACCAAGTTACATGGGTTCTTGTTGCTAAATAAGTTCACGAGTTATTTCATTTCATGCGCATTTCATTATTTGTGTAACTTACTCCTTTCAAAATGGTGTTGTCTTTTGGGATTATTTAAGTTTTATTTGTCATACCTACAGTCCTACAGCTCCAATATTACGACCACCAAAAGAATTATCTCAAAGGTAATTGAAAGATAAAATAAAGTATATTGTTTATTGATAGGTGATAACCCGGGGGGTGGAAGCATCACCTATCCAAGGTCGATCCTATCACGGGGGTAGCCCAAGGGGTTAAAGGAAAAGCCTAGCCAGGGCCGATCTCGATATAGATTTACCACTGATCAGTTGGTTATTTATATTACATGTTGTGCACAGATTATACAGTAAAGGTAAAGTAATAAAAAGAACATAAAATACATGATCCCACAGTATAACTAAAGGTGGTATCTTATCCTACACCAGTGTATAGTTTTGTTTGAGCTGTTACTTCATATACAATATTTCCTGCCTTACATATTCAGTACATTATCTCGTACTAACATCCCTTACGGGGGACCTGCATTTCATGCTGCAGGTATAGGTGCTAGTAGATCTCCCCAGTAGGAGTACGGGATATCCAGCTATTGTTACTAAGCTCCAGGTTGCTTCAAAGCTTTGCATGTCTAGAGTTGTATTTTTTTTATATGGTATAGTTAGTCAAGGCAGGGCCTATCCCGACCCTTATCAGATGCTTTTTCTTATCTAGAAGATTTGTAGACTATATAAATCAAAGTGTGGTCATATCTCATACTCTAGAGACTGTGGTCCCAATGGCCTAGCCACATGCATTTTCTTTTGGCTTGTTATTACTGTTTACTTTCTTAAAAGCATGTTGAATGTAGAAATCCCCTATAATATGTATATAAAGCGCATAGATACAAATTGGTTCTCCTGGGCCTTAGTGAAAATGGGTGCTAGTCCGTCTTAATGGGACTTTGTGCGTGACATAACGCTCCCCTTAATTGTTTATATAAAGGAAGGTTCTATGTGACCTTAATATTAGTTGCCTCGTTAAAAACCTACCTAGGAAAAACCTAATTGGGGAAAAAATTGGGCTGAGGGAAAAAGATGCAACATGCATTTTCTCCTCCCTGATAAAAGCTTAATTTGATACTATGGAGATGGCGTATTCCAATCTTGTATCTAAAATTCTCAAATTTTGACATTGGTAATTAATGCCTTAGTGAATAAATTTGCAAGATTATCACTTGAACGGATCTATTGTACATCAATTTTACCTTTCTTCTGAAGATCATTTGTGAAAAATAATTTTGGTGAAAATGTGTTTCACTTTGTCTCCCTTTATGAAGCCACCTTTCAATTGAGCTATACACGCGATATTGTCTTCAAATATAATCGTGGATATTTTGACAACATTTTTTAGTTCACACTTCCCTTGGATAGAATGTATCATCAATCTCAACCACACACATTCCCTACTTGCTTCATGAGTTGCTATTATATCGGCATGATTTGAAGAAGTAGCAATAATGGACTGCTTTGTAGATCGCCATGATATAGCAGTTCATCCGAACGTAAACAGATAGCCTGTTTGAGATCAAGCTTTATGTGGATCTAATAAATCACCTGCATCTATATAACCAACAAGATTTGCACAATCTTTGTTAGTATAAATCAAAGCCATATCAATTGTACCTTTCAGGTATCGCAATATATGCTTGATACCGTTTTAATGCCTTCAAGTTGGGGAAGAACTATACCTTGCTGGTAAATTAATAGAAAATATTATATCAAGTCTAGTAGAATTAGCAAAATACATAAGTGCTTCAATCGCACTAAGATATGGTACTTCAAAACCAAGGAGTTCTTCATCCTCTTCTAGAGGACGGAATGGATCTTTATTCACTTCAAGTGATCTAAAAACCATTAAAGTACTTAATCGATATGCTTTGTCCATATAGAATCATTTTAAGATTTTCTCAGCATAGGCAGATTGATGAACAAAAACTTTGTCTGCTAAATGTTTAATTTGCAGAGCCAAAAAAAGTTGTCTTTCTGAGATTTTTCATTTCAAATTCTTTCCTTAAATATTCAATTGCCTTTTTGGACCTCTTTAGGAGCTCCAATGAGATTTATATCATCAACATAAACATCAAGTATTACATAATTTGATCCCAATTTCTTAATGAAGACACATGGACAAATGACATCATTTATATATCCTTCATTTATCAAGTACTCACTGAGGTGATTGTACCACATATGCTGATTCTTTCAGACCATACAATGATCTTTGCAATTTAACTGGGAATATTTCTCGAGACTTTTTACATGCTTCATTTAAATCCTTCTAAAATTTTCTGTAAATTTTGCTGTATAGGTAAGCTGTAGCTATATCCATTAATTGTATTTCAAGATTTTCATGTATAGCTAAACTGATAAGATATTTCTTCATAATTGACTCCAGGTCTTTGAGAGAAGCCTTGTGCAACAAGGCATGTTTTATATCTTATAATTTTATTTCTCTTATTTCGCTTTCGCACAAAAATCCATTTATAGCCAACTAGTTTTACACTATCAGGTGTTTGGGCTACAGTTCTAAATACCTCACATTTAGAGAGTGAATTCAACTTAGATTGAATTATTTTTTCATTTAGGCCAATCATCTCTACTATGACATTCTTCGACAGATATAAACTCAGCATCATCACACTCTTGCATGAAGTTAAGTGCAATATTATATGCAAAAACATTATCCATTGTAACTTTTGATCTATCAAAATTTATGTCATCACTAGTAGAACTTATAGGAAGTTCTTCATTCACTTGAGTCTCGAGTTCACTGATTTGTTTAGGAATATCAGGATTTCTCAAGTCTTGACCTTCTTTAGGAGGTTCGTTTATAGCATTATCTTTATTATTCTTTACTCTTCTTTTTCTAGGACTTTTATCCTTTGAAATTTAATGGTCTACCACGCTTCAGGCGTGTTTGGCATTCAAAAGTTCTGATACTAGCAGATGGTCACCGGATAAGCACATTTACTACAGGGATATGTGACTTAGTTATTCGTTTCAAATTAGTAAATGCATCTGGCATTTGATTTATTATTGTCTACAAGTGGATGATCTTCTAGAGCTCCTATTCATATATGCGTATTCGTGGATCAAAATGAGATAGTGATGAGACTTTCCACGCAATTTCTCTAATTTCTCTTTGGGGTTCTTTTTTCTCTCCCGCTAATTGCGAGAAAATTATTTCATCAAACCTACAATCTGCAAATCTTGTAGTAAATAAATTTCCTATCAACGGTTCAAGGTATTGAATTATGAAGGGTGAGTCAAACCCAACGTATATATCTTACCGCCATTAAGGGACCATCTTAGTATGTTGTAGTGGTGCTACAGGCACGTATACCGCACAACCAAAAAATTGTAGATGAGCTATATTTTATTCATGACCAAATACTAATGGTGATGAAAAATATTTATTATAACTAGTCGATCTAAGACGTACAAGTGTTGTTCCATGTAAGATAGCATGACCCCACACGATAGCAGACAATTTTGATTTCATAAGCAATGGTCTTACTATTAATTGTAGGCTCTTAATAAATGACTCTACAAGGCCATTATAAGTATGAACATGAGCTACCACATGTTCAATTTTTATCCCAATTGATATGCAGTAATCATCAAAAGCTTGGGGATGTAAATTCTCTAGCTTTATCTAGACGAATAGATTTAACTGGATAATCTAGAAATTGTGCCTTTAATCTTATTATTTGTGCCAGTAGCCATACAAACCCTAGGTTGCAGGATGATAAAAGACACACATGAAACCATCTTGACGATGCATCTATTAGGACCATAAAATATCTAAATACTCCACTATTTAGGTGAATTGGTCCACATATGTCCCTATGTATACATTCCAAAAATCTCGAGGATTCCATGCCGACCTTCAAGGTCGATGGTCTGGCAATTAATTTACCTTGATAGCAAGCAGCACATGAAAATTTATCATTCACAGGAATCTTCAGGTTCTTTAGCGGATTACTAGTGAAATTTTCAATAATTCATCTCATCATTATTTTTATAGGATGACTTCTAAGTTATGCCATAGCACAAAAGTTTTTGGATCGGTAAACTTATGGTTTACGATCGAATGTGCTTCACCAGTATAAATGTCTGCATAATATAGGCCAGATGATAAAATTGGCAATTTTTCCAAAATATATTTTTGTCCCGAGACACTCTTAGTTATACCAAGATATTCAACGTTCATTTCATTTAGTGTCTCAACATGATATCCATTTCTGCGGACATCTTTGAAAATTAGTAGATTTTTAGGGAATTTAAAAGAGAACAATGCATTTTCTGTAAAAACAATTTGTCCCCTTAGGTAGAAATATAGTAGCTCTTTCGGAGCCTTCAATTATTTTTGCATTTTCAGATATTGTAGAAACATTTGCATTTCTTCTAAGTAAAGTAGAAAAATATTTCTCATCTTTAAAATTGCATTAGTTGTTCCACTGTTAATTACGCAAATATCTTCGTGATTGATTATTGATCCAAATAAAATTTGTGACATATCCTTTCTTCAAAAACGAAAACTAATTAAAGTGAATAGTTATTTTAGACCTTATTCATTTTAATGAAAATTTTTGCATAATCAAATATAAATATTATGAAAAATATGATTTTTTTTATGGGTAGTGAGAATATAAATACATCTACAAATAAAGAAAATTATTTTAAACATTATTAGGCTTATTATCATTCATATTTACATCAATATTTAAATTTTTTTCTGAAAAGTTTAAGTAATCCGCCATATCCAGATGCATATGTTCTATTATATTGAGACAAAAAATTTATCACTTCACTTTTAGTTATTTTTAATGATGTCTGATAGAGCTGAACAAGGCATTTAGATGCCCGATAATTATGTAACCAATGCTCCATTCCTCTGCATCTATGGCATACATCATCTGTATTTTTCTTTTGTACTATCTCCTGCTTTTCACCCTTTCTTTTATAGTGTTGATCATTTCTTGGTGCAAAAAATTATCACCATGAATATAATTTCTTCCACGACAACGACCACGTCCACGTCCACGTCCACGACTGCGGCCGTGACTTCTTTCTCCTTGGTGATGATTTGCCTTATTCACTTTAGGAAGAGGCATAAAACCAAGGGGTCGACTTTCATAACCTTTCATTAATAGGTCGTTATGTTGTTCAGCAATAAGCAGGTGCAAAATTAAGTCAAAAATATCTTTTAAAACCCATGCCTCGATATTGCTGATGCAGGAGCATATTTGCGAGAGTGAACGTTGAAAATATTTTCTCCAGTTTTATCATCTTTAGACACTTTTTGTCTGCATAAAGTTAACTACGATGAGGAAACTAATAGGGTCCATTGGGTGCTTAAATTGGAGTTAGGTTGAGGAAAGTTGAGAATGATAGTATAGTGTTCTTGGTGGTTCCAAATCTTTTTTGGTTGAGTAGGTCTAGATTAGGCAAGGCTTTGATTCCACCTTATTAGAGTTAGAAGTTTTGTGTGAGAAGATGATAGAGTGGAGGTTATCTACCAAGGGGGAGATGGTGGTTTATGGTACCAACTGAGTTAGGTGTGTTTAGGATTGACAATTGAGTTATGGTTGTGAGTCCTTATAGGGTGAAGAGAGAAGTTGATAAGGTTGCATAAGTTTGGGGATTGCCTATGGAGGGGGTTTAGTTAGTCCGGTTCTTCATGCTTCTATGTTGAGGGGACGTGTTGGTGACTCTAATACTATAGAACATTTCAAGATTGTGGGTGTTATGGCGGGTAAGTTGGCTTAGGAGAAGTTCCCAGTGGAAGTGTTGGATGGATAAGTGGAAAAGTTGATTGATAATGATGTAGTGTTCTTCAAGTCCCTTTGGAAGAGTCATCTATTCGTATGTGTCTCTCGAGGAGCCGAAGCGGTCATAAAGGAGCAATATCCATATCTCTTTCATTCTATTCAGGCTTATGATAACACGTTAAGTCCTTTTTATGATTCTAAGTTTCATGTTTCAGCCTCTATGTCATTCATATACATTCATGTTTAAGTTGACAAATTTATGATGAGTTTACACTTATGTTAAGATTTTAAAAATGGTGTTTTAAATGTACTGTTGCATCATTGTTGGGGATGATTAATTTATTATCACTTGTGTCGTGCATGTTTTGTTTACATTCGGGGACGAATGTTCCCAAAGGAGAGATATTAAAACGACCTGAAAATGTGCCTCGAAAGTGCGGGAATCATAATTTTCATATATCTAAAATTCCATTCGTTACTTAAAAATTCAACTTCATATTCTTGTTCAGGGAGTCAAATTGAGTGAAAAATGGGTCTAACCCAAATTTTAGAGAAACTGTATCAAAATTCAAAAATCACAAAAAATACAATTTAGGAGGGTCAACTTTAAAGGAGCAGATTTCTTAGCACACAAAGACTTGGGTGGGGTATGACCTATCAACTTAAATCTCTTTGAATTAGATTTCCATTACACTTGGTTTCACCTCATTTCGAGTTCAGATATAGGAGTTATGCTCATTTTCGTAGAACTTGTTTGTGTAGAAATGCAATTTCCAAAGGCAAATACGCATCGCTAGTGCCTGTTTTATTTTTTTCTATCCAAGATCTTTATGTCTTTGGCCTAAGGTTCCTACACTTAAAAGTACCTATACTTAGACTTATTTCACCCTCATATCATCCTTAACACTCCCCAATATCCTGTCAAATACTTAGACTCATATTTCACCCTAAATTCATGTCCCAAAACCCTCATCCAGATCTAAGGAATTCCTTCAAGCTTCAAGTCTCCATTAAAGTCTTCTGCAAGAAATTCTTCAAGGTCAAGATATGTCAGTTTCAACCATTGTGTTCTTTCACCTATGGTGCCCAATCCTCTTTTCTACTTAAATTGGATGATTTAAAGTTGATTTACTCATGCGTCTTAATTAATATAAATTTATTGCACAGTGATTTGAGTTTATGAAAGTATGATTGTTTTAGTATGTTTTGAGCTATAAATCTTGGATCTAATGTAAGATTTGATGTGGGATTTTGATACATATTGCTTGAGCTGTTGCAAGGTATTGATTGATGATTTTACAATGGATTTTCTTGCATGATTGCACTCTTGAATTGCATAATTTCACACTAGCATACAAACCCTCCAAGTGTTTGATAAAACACCTTTTTAAGGATTCTTTAAGTTTTGATGACCTATTTGTTGAATTATGATTCAAGTGACCCTATGATGATTATGAACTTTCTAAAGATGTGTTTAAGTCATGAAAATGTTGATGATGTTGTAGTGCCGGATTAAGCCCTTTTCTAAGATTATACCTCTTGTGAGCCCTTGATGTTTGATGATAATGAAAGGACAATGTTGATGATGATCTATTCTTACGATTGAAGTTAAGCTCACAACATGAGGTCAATGATATTAAGAGTTACTCGTACCATGTCACTATATTTATTGTAAGTTATTGAAGTATAGTTATCTTATATATATTCCGTGGGATTAGACTTAGCACTGAGTGGACTAGAGGTGAGTCCCCAAGTCCTAGAACTACGTTTTATCATAGGTAAAGGGATTAGAGGCAAGTCCCCAAATCTCTAAGAAGCGAGTACCTTAAATATGAGGGCTTGAGGTGAGTACCCAGTTCAAAAAGGCTTAGTGGATCCACTTAGGCATTAGGAGGTTTACCTTGTCAAGTAACTTCCCCCTTTTTTCAGTGTAGGGTTGACATCGAAATTCTGAGTTGTAGCTCACTTAGTATTACGTTATGTCAGTTGAGGTCTCTTCCCACACTTATCTATTATGATCTATATGAGTTAAATAAATTGTAAGCATGTTTTACTTCACGCATCATTCATACATGTCATATTGTTGTTATGTTATTCATTGCTTATTATTATTATGCATTTTGATCATGATGCCTATCTTTTGTTACATTGCATCCTGCATACTTAGTACATTCAAACGTACTAATACATACTCTATGCCTACATAATGTTACCATGTAGGAAAAAAAGCTTTTATTGATTCTTCTCATGGCTAGACAGATTATTCAAGTTAGCCTTTGGCGACTCCGCCATTCTGGAGACAGTGACTATTCTCTTATACTATGTATTAAGACTCTTTTCCATTTATCGTATACTTATGACTATAGAGTGAGCTCGATTGCTTGTCTTGGCCCTCACTCTTATCTATGTAGTAGAGATATTGTTGGACATGTGGTGTAATCATGGTATGAGCCTTGGCTCTCTTGGTTGTTATTGTTATGCTATCAAAGATGTCCCTTAGCCCATTTTCTCCTTTTATATATATTCTCTTATTATTGCTTTATCTTGCTTCCGCGATCAAAGATGTGTAATGATATGCTAAGAGGCTTGTTTGGGATTCCTTTGGGTTCCCCATTCACTGGTCACTTCTAGGCCCTAGACTTGGGTCATACAATTATATTCAGTAACACTTTTAAAATCCATTGGTCTTAAATATATCCAATCATGCCTTGCCTGTGGAAGGATGACCAACTTCAGTTAGTCAAATCTTTCTTTTAATTTCTTTCACAGTGTGAGGGGATCTTTCAATGTAATATATTGCAATTTCAGTCCCTCATCAAGGTGATGGCAGAGAAATATTAAACTTTGGCACGTTTGTCATGCCTCGAGCCTATACCCTAGACGTGGCCAGCACTCGGAAATAATTCCCGGTCCCAAGCGAACCACTTGACCTAGTTACTTACTCAGTGAAAGACATAACATTAGTGTAAAAGGGATATAAAAGCAACAACTAACGTATGAATAAGATGAATATAACTGTTCACAAGGAACAACTGAAATAGTTAAAGCTAGAATACTACATATAGTCTATGGAACCTCTACTACAACTGTCTGAAAGGACTACTGGGACATGACCCAAGTAGCTAGAACTGAAATAAAACTGAAATAGCATAACATAAACCAAAGAGCCTCGGACTAAAAAGAGGTCTCACCACTGTCTGGAAAGCTAGCAAGTTCTCGACTAAGTGGCTGATAAGGAACTCAGTCACTTTTATGATGCAGGTCCTAAGGATGTCTATATGTGGTATGTACGGTATGTAAGATGGCCAAAACATTTAAATAGTATATCATAATGCTTCTCAAAAGACATAAACATAATTCATAATTAAATAAAAATAATCATAGAGGCTTATATGCTAAAAACTAATAAGTAAAACTTAGTTTCTTAGCTTGGGGAATTTCTCTAACCGACCACCAACACTATAAGCTTCATGGTGATACAACATGTTGCCCACACTGTCAAAGCCATCCTGTACTTTGTCGGGGTAGGGGATGAATAACTAGGGGAGTGGATCTATCCCAAACTAGGCCATCTCAGCAGCTAATGAGGAAAGTACTATTGTATAATCCTATCCTATGCTGGCTAAATAGTTTATGAGATTGAGTAATTTATTCTACTCTCATCCAAATCGGTGCTCAATACTACTCCCAAAATATTCTTATATAGCTCATAACTTTTACAGAATGAATTCTTGAAGTCTTATTTTTTGGTGACTTAGCCCAACTTTAACTTTTCTTAGCTTTTTCACTGAAACTTCTACTTGACTGAAATCTATTATCTTCTCAAATATTCTTTAACATATAGTTTTCTCAGCTTAGGTGCAAGGATTATTCAAGATAAGACTTCTTTAACTGATCTTGAGTATAAACTGTATAGGTATTCATAAAGCCCATATAAAATTCACAAGAAATCTTGAAGTCACTATGCTAAATAATCATTAAAGGATCAAGAGCTATCATTCTTTATCAAGAATCTAAACATATGTAAGAAATTTTACTAAACCTTACAGGATTTACGTAAACTCAATTTCAATTGAGGCTTGAAACTTGTTGGATGAAAAGTATCACATGCTTTCTAAAGTATTCTCAAAATAAAATAGTTTTTGTGTGGTCGTACTTACTTTGGGTGGAATTTCTTGAAGAGTTGGAGAGAATTCTTGATTTTCTTTATACTTGAATATTTCTTAGAAAGATTATGAATGAATGTGTGGAAGAAGATGTTTTAGGACTTAATTCGACTTTAAACTGACTTAGTTTAGGATATGGGGTGTGAAAAAGGTCAGAATAACCCCTCCCCATTAAAAGAAAAAATGCCTCAGATTTGCAGACTTTTTTGTAAAATTTCAACTTTCGTCAAAAATTTTAAAAAATTGCAAGTGTGGTTCCGCGTACACTCCGCATCTCGAAAGGGGCGCGAAAACTCCATTATTTTAAGCTCGCTTGGACAAAAATAATTCATAGTTTTTAAAATTTTTGTCGAATCGAGACCATTTTTCGACTCGATTTTTTGACCTGATCACAAATCCAGTCTTGGATTTGCAAATGGTGTAAGAAAAGACACGTTATGCACAAAGCCAATCTAGGGGTATTTAATCATTTCACAACGTGTTACAACGTTCTTGACTGGATGCTTTATTATCAACTTTTATAGTGTCTTCCAGATCCATTTATACTAAATGGAGCTCAGCATCAAGTGTCCATGATGCATAATTTGTGTCAGAAATGCTAAGAACAGTAAATTCAACTTTTGATATATTAGACATTTTAATAAAATAAAATTCTTACCTCCTTTGTTACCTATTTAAAATGGGCAGAGCTTTGTGCTGATAATGTGTTATAAAATTAAATCTATAGAAGAACAATTTTTTTGATTAAATGAGAAGACTATAAATTAAAAGAGAGAAAAGATGTATTATTAATGAAGAAGAGAGAAGAGGAATGTTTGTGTATTCGTGTATATGTTTCCTTGCAATGAATGTGGGTTTTATAACCCAAGAAAGATAGACAAAATGATTTGGGTGGAATCCATAAAATTTTCACTAATATTATTTTATCATTTTCATATATAATTATTGTTCTAACAAGAAAGAAAATGATGCTACAGATATTTTTAGTCAAGTGTTTGGATGCTGTGTCACCCTACCTTCCTAAAATAAATACTTTTTCTGATCCCTTTTATATGTCACCTTTTTTATTGCACATACATTAAGAAACTATTTTGTCCTTATTTAATGTACACTAATTATTTTCGTTGTTCTTTTAGTTGGCTAAATATATGTTTTCAAAGCTCATTAACTATCAAGGGTAAAATAGGAAGAACAATGTCATATATACATTGATTTTGTGAAACTGACGTAGTAAGGATCATCTATTTGTAGTAAGGATGACATATAAAAGGGACCGGAGGGAGTAGTTATTGGATATTTTAAAACTAATTTAACTATTTTATAAATGTCATTAATGATTACATAAAAATATTTTATTAACACAACAAATTATATCATATATATATTCACTCTTTACATGGCTAATACAAGATCATTTGCATGGAAATTTTGAGGCCATTTGCATGGCAATTCTAAGGCCATTTGCATGGCACTTTTAAGGCTAAAAACTTAACAAGTTTAATGCCAAATGCTTGGCAAGTTAAAAGTCAAAAGCTTGGCAAGTTGAAGGCCATAAATCATACTTAATCATCAAGTTTTCACAAGTATAAATATGGCTTCATTCTTAAAGCAAAGAATGACATGAAGTGAAGAAAAAGAAGTAAGAAAGAGTGAAAAATAATAGAAAGCTACTACACTTTCTTATTATATATATTTTCTTGTGATTATAACTTATTATTAGAATGCCCTTTTTGGTTTGCTTAATTTTATAGCAATTATATTTGTTTGATTCCTATATCCTCAACGTAATTAGAGAACACTTGTTTAATCCTGGAAAAATATTTGACATTGCTAAAATAGTTTTTTAGGACAATGCCCAGCACGACTCAAGTATGTCTATATATATATATACTACTTAAATATTATTGTAGTAATATTTTTCATTGATTATTTTTACTTATTAATTTTCTCCTATATTTTTCTTTCATATATATATATATATATATATATATATACACACACACACACAGAGAGAGACACATAGAGAGAGATATTATTTTTTCCCCTACAATCTAAGTAACTATGAAAAATAATACCACTATGAAAATCTCTAACACTACCAATGTTAGTACCACCCCCATTTCTCCAGTCCCAACTGTCCTACCATATGCCAAACCATTTTCAAATGTTTCAAATATTGAAATCTTCGCTAATAAAAAATTTTAAAAGATGGAAAGAACGTGGTTTTTTCCTAATCGATGTTCATAGTGTTGCACATGCGTTATTACATCCACAACCTAGTGCAGATGCTGATAACAAAACTCTGAAATCATAAAAAAATGACAATAAGGTATGTCATCACGCCATTTTACAAACTATTTCTAACATGCTATTTAATATATAGTATAGTTGCAAAGAAGCAAAAGTTATTTGGGAAGCCTTGATTAAAAAGTTCACTGCTGAAGATGCCACCAAACAAAAGTTTGTGGTTGGAAGATTTTATCAATGACAGATGAGTAATAAGAAGGAGATGAAAATTTAAATCATTGAATGTCAAAAACTGGTTGAAGAGACTTGAAATTCGAGGAGATCACTTTACCAGAAAAATTTGTTATTAGAGTGTTGATTGAAAACTTACCTTACCGTGGAATGATTACAAAAATAACTTAAAGTATAAGTAGAAAAATTTTAATCTTGAGAAAATGGTGACTCACATTCTAATTGAAGATACCAATAGAAATAAGTCATTCATGTCAAAAAAGTTTACACTCAAGGCAGATCTAATGCAAGGCCAAAACAACAGCAACAACAACAACAGGTATGATAGTGAGTCTCGAGGTTACAAGATTTATAACCCCAACTTTAAGAAAAAGAAAGGCTCTTGTTTCACTTCTGAAAAATTCGATCATCATGCCGCACAGTGCAGGAAGAGAATGAAAAATGACAAAGAAAAGGGTTGTCCTCCCAAAGATAATTTAGTTGAAGGTGATGAAATTATCGCAGTTGTCATTTCTCAAGTGAATATTGTAGCACATATAAAAGAATAGGCGATAGATTTTGAGGCTAATTGGCACATTTGTACAAATTGAAAAGAATTTACCTCTTATAAAGTAATAGGGGATGATAATGAAGTAATCTACCTTGAAGACTCAAGAACTACTAAGGTCTTGGGTAAGGGTAAAGTGATCCTGAAGCTCACGTCTAGAAAAACTTTAGCCTTAATGTATGTACTACATGTTCTTGAAATGTGGACAAACCTGATCTCTGTGATTTTACTTGGTAGAGCTGGAGTGAAAGAGTTATTTTAGTCTAATAAGGTCATATTGACCAAATGTAATGTATTTATGGGGAAAGGCTATTATAATCAAGGACTTTTATACTCAATGTTATGAATGAAAAAACATGTACTTCTGCTTACATTATTGAATCTATCTCTCTATGGCATGCTAGATTAGGACATGTTAATGTCTCTTACATAAGAAAAATGCAATCACTTGGTCTGATATCTAGTTTAGGTGCAAATAATATTAATAAATTGTGAAATATATTCTGAAGCTAAAATTACTAAAAAGTCACATTTTTAGTAAATCAAGAAAATGAATTACTGTCTTTAATTCACACTAATTTAGGTGACTTAAAACAAACTATGACAAGAGGTGGTAAAAGATATTAAGTGATATTCATTGATGATTTTTTTAGATTTACTAAGTTGTATTTGCTTAGAAACAAAGATGATGCTTTTAATACATTTATTTCTTATAAAACTAAAGTTGAAAATCAACTTAGTAAAAAAATCAAAAGAATTAGATGTGATAGAGGTGGAGAATATTTATCTTTAAATACCTTTTATGCAAAAGAAGGAATTATTCATGAAGTAACTCCGCCTTACTCACCTGAATCTAATTGAGTAGCTGAGAGGAAAAATAGAACATTGAAGGAAATGATGAACTCCATGATAATTAGTTCTAATGCACCTGATTATTTGTTGGGTGAAGCGATATTATCTGCATGTCAATTACAAAATAGAATTCCTCATAAAAGAACCAGCAAAACACCTTATGAATTGTGGAAGGGTTATAGACCTAATTTGATGTCACACCCCACCCTGGGGTCGTGACCAGTGCCCAATAGGGGCATGTGAACACTTACCAAGCCAAATTCCTTTATAACCTAGTCTGAAATTCTACAGAAATTTTGGCAGAGATTCCTCTGTTTTAATGACTAACCACACTAGCAAAAACAAGATCCAGCAGATTCCCAGACAGTAGTACATATGCATATATATATAAATGCGGGCCGACAAGGTCACCGCTGCGGTCCTGCAGCCTAATAAACATG
>JAOTQJ010000099.1:8778638-8794035 GCA_025642045.1 Solanum sejunctum | reverse complement strand
TCCCCAAACGTTTCTATTTAAATCCAATTGAGGACTCCCGACTCCAACTTAAAATGTACGCTCCAATTATAATTAAGTATCGCGAACTTACTTAATTTAAATTATGCCATATTCATCATAACTTTTCCAATTGAACGAATTACTTCGATTGAATTAATTACGGGGTCTAACAGAGAGGGGGGAGTTCGGCAAGGGGAGGAGGTTTTAGGGTGGCTTTGAGAGACGAGCGGGGCCGCACCGACGATGGGATCTTGGTGGGTCTTGGTAGATCAGCAAGGGGAGGAGGAGAAATGGGGTTTCTCGGAGGGTTATGGCCATAGAGGGGCTGTGCATGGTTGTGTGGAAGAAAAGGTAGTCGTTGGGGTAGAGAAATAGAGGTTGTCATATAGGTTGAGGGGTTGTTTGTTCGCTGGAGATGAAGGAGAGAGAGGGAGATCGGCGCCGCTAGGGTATTCCGACGACGAGTTTCGCTTGTGGAAATGAGGATGATTCACGGGGGTTTTGCCTAAGTGACGGCAGAGGGAGCATGGGCGGCGGCAGCTCTCATCCGAGAGGGGGGAAAATGCGAAAGTAATTTGAGGTTTTGGGGGTCTTGTAAGTAAAAAAAAGATATTAATCATGGCCCTTGATCAAAATAATATGGACGGTTCAGATTGGTTTATATAATGTGGGGCGAATCTTGCGGTAAAAAAATGGGTCAACCGGATTGAATTAAGTAAAAATTGGGTTGGGAATTCAAAATTGGGCCACAAATTAATCCAATTTAGGCTAGATTTGAAGGAAATTGTTAAGAATGGGCTAGAATTGAAATAATTTTCAAAGAAAATGACTAAATTTGAAATGAATTCGATATAAAAGTCTACGAATTGAACAAAATAGGGCAAAATTTAATAAAATGTCATTTAATTTAATTATGATATGTACACAAATAATAAATAAAATAATAATATTCTTTATGTAACGAAATCAAAATATGTAATATATGATAATTATATAAAAAATATGAAATGCTATTTTTTTAAAATTAAAAATATTAATAAAATAAATTGATAACGTTATATTTTGACAAGACACTAAATAATAGTAAGTAAAATATATAAAGAAATAATTAAAGTAAATTAATAACATATGTTATTACAATTAAATAATAATGATAATGATAATAATAATAATAATAATAAATAAGTAAACAAATAATATATTAAAAATACGTGATTGTTGGATAAAATTAAAAATAACTTTATTTATTTTAAATAGCTTTAAAATACATATTTGATTAAATGGCGATCCAAAAATGGTTAGAGGTTGGTCAAAATTGGGTGTCAACAGCTGCCCCTTCTTTGCTCAGGAAAGAAGAATAAATTGTCAAGCAAAAAAAGTTGATGGAGTAGTCGATTTTATCCGATCGATGAAATAATATCAGAAGGACTAGATGGAACAAATGAGGTTGTGAAAAATATTAGGCCGAGACTTCGATATCAAGTCGCCTACATATCTCCGGTTATATGAAAATTAGGCCGTGTGTAGTTCTGTACTTAAGAATGGCTGAAGTCCCTAAAAATGAGAATAACGGTGTGGAATTGGAATAGGAATGATAGTAGCTTGAATTGAAAGACCAAGGTATAGAAAATGACTCGTGTGTTGATGGGAAAAACGAGGACAAGGAGATAGTAGGGACGATGTAAAAGAAAGGCAAAGGATTTATCATAACCAAAGGTATATCTTTGAAGCGAATGATGGAATATACCAAAGTCCATGAATTCTGTAATTTGTAACTAAGAAAATACTAGATAGAAGAATTAGAGCGCGTATATTAAACGATGAAATAATTCATAAATATGATGCAAGTTCCCATTTAGACCACGAAATTTGCCATAAGAAGATAAGGATGATGTCTTAGGCTATGATTTCTAGGGCCATGCTAATTGTAAATTATATCCTCAGGTCATGAATTGATGTCCATAGGCCATGAAAGATAATACCTTTGGACGATGACACCTTCAAATCATGATGGACATAGATTGAATCCCTAGGCAATGAGATGATGTTCATAGGCTATGAAGGATGATGCCTTTAGACTATGATACCTTAAGGGCATGATAAAATTAAATCCCTAGGCCATAAAATGATGTTCCTAGGCCATGAAAGTGATGCCTTTGGACTATGACGCCTTAGGAGTATAATATGTCATGTATCTTTCGGGCAAATATCGTTAAAAAATATAATTTTTCTGGGCATTTATGCAAAATTTATTGGGCCAATATTGAAAAATGTAATTTCGAGCACATGCAATTAGGGGGCACATAATGCAAATATTGGGCACATGTAAATTTTTAGAGCAAATGCAATATCTCAGGCAATATGCAATGCAAATATAGGGAACATACAAATTTCTTGGGCAAAATGCAAGATCTCGGGCAATATGCAATGCAAATATCGAACACATGCAAATTTCTCGGGCAAATGCAATATTTTGGGCAATATCCAATACAAATATCGGGCACATGCAAATTTGTTGGGCAATATGTAATGCAGATATCAGGCACATGCAATGTGAATATTGGGCACATGCAAATTTCTCGGGTAAATGAAAATCTCGGGCAATATGCAATGCAAATATCGAGCATATGCAAATTTCTCCGGCAAATGCAATATCTCAGTCACATGTAATATAAAATATCAGGAATATATAATGCAAATATCAGGCATATGCAATGTAATGCAGATTTCCAGTCAAGGTAAAGTAATATTTTGTCTTACTGAAATGATGCTTGTCCGAGCAATGTTGAAATGTGTGTCTTTCTGCATTCAAAGAAAAATTGTTAGATTGTTAAAAGCGGAAGGTTGAGCTGTGCTTGGTCATGACTAGTATACTACGCCCGTTGTTGATATCCAGACTCTTATCGAGCTTTTGTCTTGGGCACAAATGGTATAGCATTTGAATTTTTGAAAGTGATATGTATTATTATATAAGAAAAGAAAAATAAATTGATATTTTATAAATAATGTTGAATCCTTGATAGTGGAACATTCTAAGACAAATCCAATGTCCAACTGAGGAAGCCTTTTTTGAGATACCCTATGCGGAATTTAGACCTTCATTTGCGAGATCTATGTTGCTTTGTCATGAATTTTTGAGCTCAACTCAAAAAGTATGCCCCAGTTATCTTTGTCTTGGCAGAGTATGCTCTCTCAAAAATTCTTCCCCAGTCTACTGTCAGAGGGGGGATAAAGACTTTATTATGATAAGATCTAACTCTAGAGAAGCGCCTACGTATCTCTCTTAAATGGGAATCAAGTCTGACATAGTTCCAAGTACAAAGAGCAAAAGGCAAAGTTTAAATGTAGTATCTCTTCACAGTATCTAAACTGATGGGTCTAGGCCAGATTTCACCATCTATTTCTATGAGTATGAGTATGCCTCTAGTCAAGCCACGATGGACCATGTACGAACCTTATAGTTTGGTGCGAACTTGCCCTTAGCTTCATATTTATTTGGAAAGATTTTTTCAAAACCAATTGCCAGGGGAGAAATACCATGGATTGACCTTCTTGTGAATGCTCAAGTCATTCTATTCTGATACAGTTGTTCGTGACAAATGGCATTAATCCTTCTTCAACCAAGCAATGCTAATTGTTCAAACCTGCTTCGTACCCATTCGACGTCACTCAACTCAGCTTTCAGAATGATTCTCAAAGATGGTATCTCAACCTCGATAGGGATTACAGCCTCATTTCCATAAACCATAAAATAGGGTGTTGCTTTATTAGAGGTCTGAATGGTAGTACGATACCACAATAGCACAAATGGTAACTTCTCATACCATTGCCTGTAGTTGTCGATCATTTTTTGCAGTACCCTCTTGATGGTCTTATTTGCAGCCTCTACTGCTCCATTTATATGCGGTCTACATGCAGTGAAATTTTGATGGTTGATCTTGAATTGTTCACAAACCTCCCTCATCAGATCGCTATTGAGATTTGCACCATTATCAATGATGATTATTTTGGGCACCTTAAATCGACAAAGAATGTTGTTCCTAACGAAATCGTCGACAACCTTTTTGGTGACAGATTTGTGAGATGTGGCTTCAACCGATTTGGTCAAGTAATTGATTGCCACAAGAATAAACTTGTGTTTATTTGATGCTGCCTGTTCGATAGGACCAATGACATCCACGCCCCAAGCTACGAAAGGCCAGGGTGAGTTAGTGAAATGGAGTTCACTGAGAGGAACTCGAATCATATCGGCATGGGTTTGGCATTGATGACACTTCTGAACATAGAAAATACAATCTATCTCTATGGTTAACCAAAAATATCTTGACTTGAGGATCTTCTTTGCAAGGGTGAAGCCATTCATGTGAGGACCACATGTTTCTACATTAATCTCTTCTACTAGTCTGGATGCCTCTCTAGCTCCAACGTACCTCAGCAAACCCAAATCAGGAGTTCTCCTGTATAGGATTTCTCCGTTTAAGAAGAATTTATTTTCTAGCCTCTTAATTGTACGTTTTTGTACTTTTGTCGCATTCTCTGGATACCATTCTTTAGGTATCCTTAGATATTATCATACCGGTTTTCGGTTTAGTTCTTCTTCCACATGAAAGCAATATACAGGCTGCTCATGTATATGAATGCGAATAGGATCAATGTAACTTTGATTCAGCTGCTGAATCATGGAAGCTAATATGGACAAAGCATCTGCAAACTCATTCTGGATTTGTGGGCTGTGCTTGAATTAACCTTTAGTGAACCTTTTGCAAAGCTTTTGTACACAACCCAAATATGGTAAAAGCTTTCGATTTCTTGTCGCCTATTCACCTTGTACCTGGCAGATCAACTAATCTGAGTCCCCTATTACCAAAATCTCTTGGACATCCAATTCTATAGCTAATCGAAGGCCCAAGATGCAGGGCTTATACTCATCCATGTTGTTGGAGCAGTGTAATCTAAGTATTGCTGATGGCAAATAGTGCTGACCTATTGGTGAAACCAAAACAGCTCTGATGCTTGACCCATTAAGATTCTTGGCTCCATTAAAGAACATCCTCCATCCATTGTATTCTTCAAAGATGTCTTCTCCTATGAAGGCCACTTCTTCATCATGAAAGTAAGTCCTCAGAGACTTATATTCTTCGTCTACAGGATTTTCTGCCAGATGATCGGCTAATGCTTATGCCTTCACCACTTTTTGTGTGACATAGACTATGTTGAATTCACTTAGCAATATCTGCCACTTTGCCAATTTTCCTATGGTCATGGATTTTTGAAAAATTACTTCAAAGGATCCATTCTTGAGATCAGATATATCATGTGTGCTAAGAGATAATGTTGTAACTTCTGGGCCACCCAAGTCAAAGCGCAACAAGTGTATTCAAAAAAGGAGTATAGAGCTTTATATAATATGAACTTCTTACTCATAGACTAGATTTCCTATTCTTTCCTTCCCGTTTCATCATGTTGTCCCAAGATGTACCCAAAAGCATTATCCATAATCGACAAATATAGTAGCAAAGGCCGACCAAGATCAGGAGGACCCAGTACAGGAGGATTGAATAAATACTCCTTGATCTTGTCAAATGCTTCTTGACATTCTAGGGTCCATTTGATAGTAGTGTCTTTTTTTAGCAGCTTGAGGATTGGTTCAAAGATGATAGTAGAATGGGCTATGAAATGACTGATGTAGTTGATTCTGCCTAAGAAACTCATCACCTCCTTGTTTCTCTTCGGAGGAGAGAGATCAAAGATGGTTTTGATTTTTGCTAGATCCAGCTCTATACCTCAACGATTGATAATAAAACCTAACAGCTTCCCGGCAGAAACCCCAAAATCACACTTTGCAGGATTCAACTTCAAGTTATACTTTCATAGCTTGTCAAAGAATTTATGAAGATCAACCAAGTAGTCACATCCCTTCCTTGATTTGATGATGACATCTTCCACATAGACCTCAATTTTTGTATGGATCATGTTATGGAAAAAAGTGGTCATGTCTCTCATGTAGGTGACCCCAGCATTCTTCAGCTCGAATGGCATCACCTTGTAGTTGTAAACACCCCAAGGTGTAATAAAAGCTATTTTCTCAGTGTCGCCCTCATGTATCTTGATCTAGTGGTAGCCAGCAAAGCAATCAATAAATGATTGTGTTTCATGCTTGGGGCAGCTGTCTATTAGAATGTGTATGTTCAGGAGTGGAAAATCATCTTTGGGACTAGCCTTGTTGAGGTCTCGATAATCCATGCAAACTCTAACTTTACCATCCTTCTTAGGTACGGGCATAATGTTGGCGAGACAAGTTGGATATTTGGTTACTTAAAGAACTCCATTTTCCAACTGCTTTGATACTTCTTCCTTGATCTTCAAACTCAGATCAGGCTTGTATTTTATAAGCTTCTACTTCACCGATGGCCAAGATGGGTCGGTAGGCAATCGATGGGCTACTATTTAAGTGCTCAACCCTGTCATATCTGAGTAGGACCTAGAAAAGACATCCTTGTTCTTTTTCAGTAATTAGATGTAGTCTCTTTTCTTTGCCTTGAACATATGAACGCTGATTCATGTCTCTTGAATCATTTCAGAATCGTGCAGATTTACCACTTTGGTTTCTTCTAGATTTGATTTAGGCTTTCTCTTAAATTACTCAATCTTTCTAGCAACTTCTTTATATTCCCCTTTTCATCCATCGCCTCTGTTTCAGCTATGTTATGTTGTGCAGTCTCATTATGTGCCACAATCTCAGATTCAACATTATAAAAAGTAATTTTTCTAAAATAAATAGTAAAATAAAATAACATCAACAGTAAGTAAAATAGAGATTTTATTATTTTGAAGATATCGCCAAACTTTGAGTTTACTAATTTGCAAAATATTAAAACAAAATAAGAAAGTCTTTATTTTTTGAAAACATAAAGTATAATGATAAAGTATTTATAAAAAAGTATAAAAGAAAAGTGATGAATTTCAATTGCTACCCAAGTACCGACATGGTCTGGATGGGGTGGTAGTCCAGTTATTAATGCTGGTCTCCGTTTCCTTTCTCTGCATTGGGGCTTTCCCCTCCTCATTGATTATGACTTGCAGCTACTTTTCTTCGACCTCTGACAGGGACGAACCTTGCAACCCATTCAGCAAATCCCTGGTGTCATCATTCATAAACCTAGCAGATTAAAAAATCTGGTGCAGAGGTGGTAAGGGACTTGGTAGAGGATAATAACTCCCAGCCGAAAGTGGTTCCTAGTCAAGGTATTCTTCCACAGTATATGCATATCCTAGACCAAAAATAGTTGAATGACCAGAAGGCTTTATGGGCTCGGTGATTCCTTGTGGTTTGGCTCCCAAACCTTTTCCTGGCTCATACCCTGACTTCAACATCATGCTCATCACGTCCATTACCCTTGCCTCTTTTTCTTTCACATCTTCTCCTTCTTCTTCAACCAAAACTTTTCTTGCCTCAAAAGTAAAGTCCTCTGTTATGAACAGGTTCCTTGCACTATCTAATAGGTTCTTTCCTTCATGTAGACTGCTCTCGAGGAAACCAGCAGATTGAAAAGTTTGAGATAGTGATGGCAGGGGGTATTGTAGGTCAAAGTCCTATTCCCCCATCCTCATAGGTACTTTTCCTTCATAACACAAGCCGAAGGTATCATTTTTGAAAGGTTGGGAAATTGGTTTGGGTATACCTTGAAGTCTGGCCCCTAATCACTTACCTGGCTCATAACCCAACCATAGCAGCATGCTCAAAATCTTCTGGCTATACCATGACTTTGGCTCAATATCTCCTACCATCTCAACAGTGTGGAACATTTCCCCTTTCATATGGCCTTGCCCTTCAACACCATAGACGGGATGCCCTTTCTCCTAGTGCAGCACTACCTCTTCGTGCTCCCACTCAAATTTCATGAATTGATGGAGAGTGGATGGTACTGCTCTAGCCATGTGAATCCATGGGTGTCCCAGCAATAGATTGTAGGAAGCAGGGATATCCATCACTTGGAACGCGATAGGGAAAGTAGCTAGACCAATAGTCAGGTCCAGGGTGATTTCCCTTATAGTTTCACTTTGGGAGCCATCAAAGGCCTTCACATTTATCCTATAGGTTTGAATTTTATGTTTGAATTTTTGCTAGATCTAATCTAACCTTATTATAGTGCCAAGTGGAAATATATTCAGTCTAAAACTTGGGTCAACCAGAGCCTTAGTAATTACTCTGTTTTGGTACTCGGTGGTGATATAAAGAGCTCAATTATAGGTGGTCCCTTCAAGCAGTATCTTGTCCTCGAGGAATGATATATTGTATGCCTAAAACACTGCCCAACCATGTGAGCCATTTCTCCTTCAGTGTTGTTGGATGGAATATAAGCCTCATCAACACTTCCATCAAGGCTTTCTGGTGAAGTTTTGAAGTCTGTAAGAGGGACATGATAGAAATTTGAGTAGGTACCTTACTTAACTGCTTAGTGACAGAGTACTCTTTGGCTTGTCTTTTTTTCCACACACCACTCTTCTCTACTTCTATGACAGGAGGCTCGGTCTTGCTTGAGCTTTCTTGAGTCATATGCTCAGGTGTATATATCCTTCCATAGCCAGTTATCCCTTGGGCAGCATCAACTTCTTCTACTCTCGTCTTTTCCTTCTCATAGGTCGAAGAAACGACATAAGTATCAATGCTTGTTTGAGAAGCTCTTATCACTATAAAAGGAGATTTGGGTGCGGTAACTTCTAGCTCAAATGGTCAATGCCCCTCTACCATAAAAGGGGCAATCACAACAAGTAACTCATCTTGTTTTACTAACCATATGGGTCCTTCCAAATTCGCTGATTCTCCTACTTCCATCATGTTCACCCGGGTTATTGGACATATTGGGTGCGAGTTCTTTAAGTTGGATGGTCTTGGTGTCTATGAGTTTTTTGATCTTATCTCGAAGGTATTAGCAAACCTTCATGGTATGTCCCTTCATTCTGGAATGATAGGTGCATACCTTGTTGGGTCTACTATTTGGTTTGGGTATCGACAGGTAAAGCGTGAATTGGTGTGATATAACTGGCTTCTTTGGGTCTTTCATAGAGTTGGGCAATAGGTTCAGCTAGGGGAGTGTAGTTTTTGGCAAGCCTTTTGTGAAAGTTGGGATGGTTTCTATAATTTGGTTGTTAAGGAGATAGTGGTGGTGGTGGAGCGGGTTGATAGTAGGTTGGTTGGGTGTTATAGACTGGATATATGGGCTATTGGTATTGTAAAGGGGGAGCTTGATAGGGAGTATATGTTGGGTAAGAAGGATAAGGCATAGGGTAAGGTGATGTTGGGTAGTGAGGGAGAGGTGTGGTTGGAATTTGTGGTTTAATGGGCCTTTTATATGCCAATATGACCGCACCCACTCCCTTCTTCTTATGGTTTTTCGGTAAGTTTCCATATTGTAGCGCTTTGTTAGTGGCTTGCAGAGACTCCAAATTGATGATGGTACCATTTTTTATACCTTCCTTGATTCTCTCTTCCAGTCTTATGATATCCACAAAACTTTTTTCTGCGACGAGCATCATCCTATCATAATACTAGGGTTCCTATGCACGAATGAAATAGTCTATCATCTGAGACTCATCCATGGGAGGCCTAGCCCTGGCAGCCTCAAACCTCCATCTAACAGCATAATCTCTAAATGTCTCACTCGACTTTTTTTTTTAGATTTTGGATGTAAAACCAATCAAGTGCATTCTCCATGTTAAACCTGAATCGGTTCATGAAGTCAGAAGTCATATCTACCCAACTTGACCATTTGCGGGTGTCTTGGTCAATATACCATGTCAGGGCTTCCCCCGTAAGACTTCTCATAAATAACTTCATCTTGATCCTTTCATCTCTTCCAGACCCAGCAAGCTTATCACAATACATGCGCAGGTTGGCTTTGGGATCTCCAATACCATTGAATAACTCAAACTTGGAGGGTTTGTACCCCTCGGGCAACTCCACATCAGGATATATGCATAAGTCCTCATAGTTCAACCCAACTATCCTTTGACTAGTTTCGACCTGCTGCAAGCGATTAGTAAAGCTATCCAATTTCTCGGCCGTGGACTTAATCAGCATATCTTTTGGGGTGGATTTTGATTTGTGGTAGTCATGGGCATATAGAGCATTTTCAACATATATAGGATTTGGTTGTGGTTTCCAGGAGCATGAGCATATGAGGTGTTGATGGTGGGCTTGGGAGGTATGATTGGGATGTGGCTAGTATTTTGTGGGTATAATGTTGGCTCAAAAGTGCTTGTATGGCATGGATTTTATAAGTGATAGGTGGGAAGTTGCACATTTGTGGGTGGCAAGTTGGTGGAATTTGGTTGATTTGGGGAAGTGGGTAGCATAAGTTGGGGTGTGACTTGGGTAGTATTGACATGTTCTTCCATGTTACCCCCAAAAGGGGTGCCAAGCGAAATGGATAACTTAGCCAGGTTTCTCATGCTTGCCATTTCTTCCTTGAGTTCTAAAATCTTCCGCTCCAATCTCAATACCAAATTAGTAGAAGTGAGACCCTCTATCAGAGTTTTCCTTGTTGTTGTTGTCGTCTGCCATCTTAGCCTTATTCTTCTTGTTCAGACTTTGGAGTGGTTGAGAAGGAGGAGGAGCCCCTTTCGATCTCATGTAATAGGCCAGAATGGATGAACAAATCAGCCCTGGGAAAGGGGAAAAACAAAATCAATGATAGCTTCTTAGGGGTTAAGATAATATCAACAATAAACACGTATTTTAACAATAGAAATGCCCTAAGATGCAAGGGACCCCGTTGAGCCGGAGGTAGGCCTAATGCAACAAGCAAGTGTTTCGTGATAGTTAATCCAAGCCTTAAATTGTCAATTGCAATTTAGAGTTAGAGATAAGATGAATTAAACCAACTGTTTTATTGAAAATTCAAACCATTACATCATAGGAAATAAACTTTCAAAAATAAAAACCTAAAGGATGAAATGGTAACAAAGGAAAAAATAACTAGAACATAAAAAAGAAAATCTTCAGATGTGAGGGCCTCTGTATTATGGGACAATCTGCTCTCTCATATCTAGATTGATATTGTAATCTCTATTCAGTAGGTTTCAAGCCCAAACCTTCTCCCTAAAATCCTCGTACCCCAGTCGCCCTCCTTTATCTAGGTCTACTCTCTCAGTATCTTCCAGAATCTACACATAATATTTGAGAGTACAATAAGGGCAATCTTCTTGAATGACAATGATTAATACTCTTTCCCACCTCTTACATATATTGTGCACCTATGGAATCTCCTCTCTAAACTTATACTCGGACAAACTCATGTTGGACCGCAATGGAATGACATGAATTAGGCCAAATTGTTTAAGTGATCGCAAAAGAGCATAAGGTTGGACCTCCTTCAGGACGATAAGCTCAAGGTAGTAAAGCTTCTATCCTTTTGCTATTGCATGTGATGGTTGCAATCAAAAGTACTTCTGTTGTATGTTGTAACCAGATAGGACTTTCATGAAATCAAACCACTCCTCGACACCTACTGGTATGACGGATCTGTGCATTCTTGTTGGGTGGGTGTGAATTTTGTTTCCCACCCCATCAAGGACATCTATCTAGTTTCCCCTTTTATAGAAGTGCTTGACTACCCAGAATTGTAATAGGAAATTACATCCTTCAAAGAACCTCTTAACCCAAACGCATTTAGATAAGGCCCTTTTTATTTCTGCTAATATCATAGGCACGATGGTGTTCCCTCCGACATCTCTTCCTTTGAACAAGTTGCGCACGATGTAAATTAGGTGAGTATCTATATTTCTGTTTTCTCGAGGAAATACTAGAGTGCCCAGCAATACAATCGCAAAGGCATTCACACCTACTTTGCTGCTGAAAATGAAACTTACTCTTGAACTATTCATAGCTATCTGGATGGCCAAAACGAGCATACGAATAATCTAATGAAATCCACTCAAAATCTAAGCAAGCCAGCTAAGGTTTGTACACTAAATCCAAATTCTTCATGAACTTCTTTGGAGTTTTCCTATGAGGGATGATCATGCTCCTACCCTAGTAAGGCAAGTCAGTGAACCTACCAATTTCCTCAATTGTGGGTGTTAACTCAAAGTCACCAAATTTGAAGACGGCCCTAGCAGGTTCCCAAAATTTTAGCAGCGGCTTGATCAAATAGCGATTCGGGATAATGTATATCAGATATGTCAACCCTCTTAAAAATCAAGTAACATCAATAGTATGGTCCTACTTAATGTTTCCCTACCATTTCTGAAGCCTGTGATCTATGCCCACTACCATCTGAGTATTTGCAAAGTTTGGGGATGCCATTATGTTTTCTGTACACAATCAAAGAAAAGAAAAGTTCTAAATTCAATTTAAACAATTTTAGGCTTGGATTAAACTATCGTGACCACATAGACACATAATATGCATATTTCGTCTTAGAGGGTAATTGGACCCTTTAGACTTAAACAGAGTGGCGACTATTGTGTAGTTTGACCCCCGGAGGGTCAAACTAGCTAGGGTTTATGCATGCATGACCTACACTTTGGGGTGGATAGTTCTACCCTAGGTTTCTAGAAGAGTGGGTTAGACACGGTATAGGTATTCCTATGTGAGAAGCACGTGGTCCGATGATAGTAAGACTATCTGTCATTCACCATGCAAGTGCTTACTCTCTAAAATTTAGGTTTGAGGAGAAGGCGGGAGAAGTGCAAAAACACCACATCACCATGAAAGACAAAAAATAAGAAGGTCCCAATTGGGGGGAATGTATGAGCTGAATCACAGTTTATCAAAGCGGTAACATTTAGCAAGTATTTAAACAAATAATTAAAGCACTAAATAAAGGGAGGCGAGTTAGAGGGAATAAAGGAAGGGGAGTTAGAGGGATGTTAGAGGGAATAAAGGAAGGGGAGTTAGAGGGAGTAATGGAAAAGGAGTTAGGGGAATAAGGAAGGGGAGTTAGAGGGATAAGGGAAGGAAAGTAAAGTTAATAAGTTAGTTAAGGAAAAACAAATAAGGCAGGTAAACAATTAAGGAAGATAAGTAATAAGGAAATCAAATAAACAAGTAAGGCAAGTAAATAATTAAGGAAAATAAGCAATAAGGAAAGTAAATAAACAACTAAGGAAAAAAATACCCATATAAAAAGAAACATATTATGGTTAAAACCTAATATCCCCAGCAGAGTCGCCATTCTATCGCATCCCATTTTTTATTGCGAAAAGATTAGAACCTGGACTACGTCGTGGCCGAAACTATTTTAGTATTTGAAAAGTAAAGAGTTTCCACCTAATGAATTAAGATGCATTAGGACACCATTCTAACCTAAGTCAAAGGCAAAGGTCCAAGTCACCAGAGAACCGGTAAGGGTTCAAGTTACCTCAAGAGGAAGGTGTTAGGCACCCCTCGAAGTTCGCAAAGGCGGGTCCCGATCGTGTCTCTTATTTATGTGGTGGTTAAACAATTAAGGTATCTTATTTTTAAAAACTTATATTGATTAGATCAAAGTGATAGAGTAAGTATAAACAAAAAATAAACAATTGAAGATCTAACTACCCCAAACATTTAAAGAAGCATAATAAGAAAGAGAAACTCTAAACTAGCCATGATTTATTCCACTCGAATCAGTTTACTTGAGTTTTATTTCGGAAAACAAAATGTCATTTAGCTCGCATGACTTTATTAAACCTAAGGGCAAAAACCAAGGTTTTGTCATATTAAAGCTCAAGTTTGAAGTCATCATTTTCGAGGGTACTATATACCCCTACCCCCTCCTAAGTTGATTTATTTATTTTAATTTAAAGATGTACTAAAGAAATGAAAAAGTCTAATTGTCCTCCTAAAGTGCCTAATGTCCCTTCTTATAGTCCAAAAGGTAGTGGACATATAATTTGGATGAGTTCTAGACTTAAGGTGAATATAAAGTTCCCATTAGACTCGCGTCAATACAAAACCAATATGAGCGGTTAGCACATAAAAGCTCAAATAGCCTCTAAACAAATTATTTACTAGCATGCTTGAAAACACACGAAGAGTGCATTATGATAGGCTAAGTGTGTATGCATTACAAAAGAAAATTTCCTATAAGCATGACTATCTAAAAAAGAAGAATAGACAACATCACTTAACAAAAAAAAAAGCTTCATTTATTATTCAACTTCCTATAAGCATGCTTTCTAGTGAAATATTAAATTCCTATAGGAATGTTCTCTAATGCAAATATTTGAACATACGCATGATTTAAAGCAATGAAATATTAAATCTCTATAGGCATGTTCCCTAATGCAAATTTTTGAACATAAGCATGATTTTAAGCAATGAAATATTAAATCCTTATAGGCATGTTCTCTAATGCAAATATTTGAACCTAAGGATGATTTTTTTAAATACTGACATATTAAATCCCTATATGCATGTTCTCTAATGCAAATATTTGAACCGAAGGATGATTTTTTTAAATAGTGACATATTAAATCCCTATAGGCATGTTTTCTAATGATGAAAAATACCTAATCATGATTTCTAGAGCATGAATAAAATGACAAACCTATGAGCATGTTTTTTTAAAAACATATATTTAAACATATATTTATTTTATTTTATTTTTTAAACAAAATCCTATAACATGGTTTCTAGTGCAAAATGATAATTAAACATAGCTTTTATAATGAGATCCTAAGAGAACTATTTCTATTGCAAAAACATATAAAATGAAATCCTATAAGCATGATTTTTATTAAAAGAAACAAGAATAATGATGACAAGACTTATGTTTTTCAAATTAATAAATAGATCCTACAAACATGATATCTAAAAAAATTACATACTGTTAAATAAATTTTAAACCTATAGTCATGATATCTATAACTTCTATTTTACTTAAAATAAAGAAGAGAAAATTTTGTTAAACAAGTAATTTACATAACTATTTTTTTTATTCAGACCTAGATTAATATGTCTATGTGAAGCATCATCACAAATTAATTGAGAACATAAACATAATAAAAATAAAAGGCATAATTAGCACATAATTTCCCTTCATTCTTTATACTAAATCCCCAATTTTCATTATTTTTTGTTACATGATGTTCCGAAAAATCAAATATACAATATCAAACATAAAATTAAATAAAAAAATCTTAGAAATCTCTGTTCGAGTCCATCCCCACCCTAGCGACTCTTCGTACCCTGCCTTGGAATCTAAACCTGTCAAACAAGATAAGAAAAAGTAATATATGCTAAAACATAAAATACTAACCACTAAAAGATAACATCAAACCCGAAGAGCCTTGACAAGGATGTCCGATAGTCTTTCTTGGGGTGACTGTCACATCCCAACCTAGGGTCGTGACCAGTGCCCGATAGGGGCACTTAGACACATACTAACCCGAATTTCTCAATTTATCCTACCTG
>JAOTQJ010000099.1:8754506-8765573 GCA_025642045.1 Solanum sejunctum | reverse complement strand
GTTGAAGTGCTCCCTTTGCCTCAGGAGCAAATTTTTGGTATATACATGTACACTTATTTTTTGTATTTTGCATTTATCTATATTTGAGTGTATGACGGGGCCCTGTCCCATCCTATGATTCAGTTCATATGTGTAGAGGTTTGTGGATACATATAGGTATGGGATATTGCATATGGTATGATTACGTATGTATGATGCATTTGTTGGGCGGTTCTACTGCAGCGGTAACCTTATCGACCCGCATATATATGTGTATTGATGTTTGCTGTATGCTCGGGTTGCTATTTGCAGGTTTGATTAGCTAGTAGAATAGAGGAAACTCTGCCAAAATTTTAATAGATTCCTTAGCTATTATAGTTGGAAATCCAGTTTAGTGTTTGTTTGGGTGCCCAATCAGCACTAATCACGGTTCCTGTGTTGGGTCGTGACAGGGTTTTGAGCTGATAAATGCACATACGCTCTTCCAAGCAATCTTAGCCCTAATACTCTCTCAAAAGCCTCCCAAATTCTCTCCAAAATCCACCATACAATTTCAAGATTTTCAAGAGATTTCGTTGGAATTCAAGAACTCAAGTGAATCCTTCAAGCCTCCTCAGATTTCCTTCAAGTAATCTCAAGGATGTGAGTTTGATTCTTGCTTTCCTTTCAACCAAGAAGTCCTCTTCAAAAACTAAACTCTGAATTATGAATTTTCAATCTTTTATCTATGGGTAATTGCATAATAATTGATATTCTTAGATTATGATAATTCATGCATTCTTATGATTATTTATGAATATTTATCAAAGTTTTACATAATTTAATTCAAGCATTATGAATTTGCATAATCTGCATATTATCACTCGTCTATTATTCATTATTTGAACCTATTAAGTGCATGTATAATCTAAAAGTCTTGTTTGGGGACCTTCGGGTGCTTACTCATCATGTCACACCTAGGTCCTAGGTTCGAGTTATGACATGAATAGCCTTATATACTGCCACGACTCGAACCTAGGGTCTAAGAGTGACATGACGAATGAGAACCCAAGAGTCTCTAAACAAGCCTTATAGCATCCACATACACATTATCGGTTCAGAAGTACTTAATAAAGTAATAAACACATAGTTCTAAGGGATGAAAAATATGACTCACACTATACGAATATCATCGGGATAGAATTTGCATGGATTCACAGAGCACATAGCACATAAGAATTAAGGAGCGGATAAGTATGACTCACGCTATGGGGATAAAATAGGATTTAGGACCTTTCATATTTCCACATCTCATCAAGAATATATCATCATCTCATCAATATTCAATAGATAGTCATCATCATAATCTCCATAAATAAATAGCATGACATAGCACAAATCAGTACAAAAGTCTACATGTTGTCTAACAATACCTTTATGTTGTAGAATAGGACGGGGGGCCAATACATGTCCCGAGCTAAACTCAAAGTAAAGATATAAGGAAAAGTAGCATAGTAGGTAGATAATAGGTGGCTTGTCGTTGAATGATAGGACTTACCACAAACAATCCTTCACGATATAAGCTAACTGTCAAGAGGTGGATGAAGATAGACTTTGGACCCTACATGGTTAGATCACGTAGGAAAAAAGTATATGTTAGTATATTTGAATATACTAAGTATGCAGGCATGCAAATGCATATGATCTCATAAAACCTGCATTCAGTGTTAGATGATAAGGGCACATATAGAAAGAAATATATAAGAAAGAATAATATATTGATATGCCACAAAATTCGTGATGCATGAATGTTAAAATACTTTGTACATAGCGGGGATAGTACCTCAACCGACATAACTTGGAACTCTGTCGTCTTCCCACAATGGATAAAGAAGTGACCTACTTGCCAAAGGTAGATCCTTAACGTTAATCATCGCTAAAAAAGGGCATAAACATGAACCTATATTTGACACATAGTTATGGGACTTGAGAATTTATATAAGGGAACTTAGGGATATCCCCTCTCACACAAGCCTGTTCAATGCTAAGTCATCATCTCACCAGAATATATATACATATACGTGCTTGTAAAAGAGATATAAGTCTTGTTAAATTATAACAATACATACTTAGGCTTAAAAGTTAAACATACTTCATAATCATGCATACTTGGCTAAAAAGTCAGATCATACTTCATGTCATACTTTCATGCACAGGAATAGCTCCTTCATACTTATACATTTGGTATAAGACACCTATCATTGCTCAAAGAGTCATATCATAGACATTATGTGATCATATTCTTGTCATATCCTTACTTTGATTGAAAACATAATCATCATCATAATTGGAACTTAGCCCACATCATAAACTTCATGAAAAAACAATGTTCATCTATGTATATGCCATGAACGATGAGATAATATCATGGCAATAGAGATTCATACCTAAAGCAATAATATAATATAAAATCCAAGAATATCCATGAAGAAATTTACATTTAAGTCATACTTGAGATTACACATGCCTAAATCAACATTTAAAAGGGACATGCATATTTAAACCTTCATAATATTAATGCAATTCAACATATTATGGCTTAAATCACTTTAAAACATCAATTAAACACAACCCATATTTCAATTGAATTAAATAAATAATAATTTAAAAGACCTATATTCAACGTAAGCTTGAATTTCATAAATCAAAGAGCAAAAAGGGTTTAGGGTCTTCATGGTTGAAAGGGACAATGAGTCAAACTCATATACCTTAGATAATTAAAAAGAATCAAGGAAGTTGATTGAAGAACAAGACCTTTCCTTGAGCTCCAAGCGAAATCTCCAATGGCACACTTGAGAGGAGTTCTTTAGATGAGAAAATTTGAATATTCTAAGTGTATTGAATGAATTTGAATAGGAATAAAGAAGTATAGGTCTTTTCAGGGATTTAGGATATGTTATAAAGTCATAAACGACCCTTAAAAATAATTAAAATTATAAGAAAGTTATTAATAAAATGATCTTCAAAAAGTTGTTAGGGGTCCAGTCAAAGAGTCGAACAGCTCATGAAGTGGTCCATGGACTGTGCTGTTGTCTGTGGAACTGACCTTGACTCCACTGAAGTTGAAACGGTCCTTATGAAGGCATATGGTCCGTGCAAGTATCCGTACAAGTGACCCAAGTTCTGAGACAGTACAAGTACGTGCAAGTGTCCATACAAGTGACTCCACCGCCTGGCTCACCTAGGCAAATCACATATCAGAAAAGAGAGGGAGAATCCTATGCTATTTAAGTGGAGGACTGGTCTATATACTGTGAGACACCTTTTGGGGTGAGCCGAAAAGAACAAATTTGTGATGGGCTAAGCCTAAGAGCAGACAATACTTCACAGTGTTAGGTCAGGTCATTACAAGGTCTATAACAATAGATAACTTGTTTCCCACTGAACAAGTATAGGGCTCACCATGAAATTAACTTACTAGCTCTAACTAGCAAAATCCTCATCGATATCACCTGTATCTTTATAAAAACAATAGCGAGGAGTGAAACACTAACTTAGTGAGTAACAATAATAACCACAATTGTTTTAATAAGGGACAATTCAAAAAATATGCCAGTATAATAGTCAAAATCATATAATAAATACTCTTTCAAAACAAACAATATCCATAATCAATATTGTTGTCTCATATAATCAAATCGACTTAACCATTTGAATATAAACTTAGTAAAATACATTTATATCAAATCATATGTATTCAGGAGGTTTTCAAGAATGAATTATGTAATCAATATGTCTATCTTCTTAAAAGAATAGACAATAACTATAGATTTCATATGAAATAAATCTCTACTAAGGGATATCGATAATGGTATGCTAGTTCTACCTTCCCACTAGCGAGGGCTTTATCTGTAATCATAAATACAAGGTAAAAGCACCTGGTCTAATGAACTCACCGTTAGCTACGGGATCCATCAAGGTCTACTCGCATTTATACTTTTCTTTATAAATCATGAGCTTTTTTCAAGTAGTACAACACATGTACATCTTATAATCATATCAAGTCAAATTTAATGAAAACACATGTAAAAGAAATACTTATATCTCAAGTAAATTTCAAATCCTTTCGATAACAATAATCATCTGAATTATCAATATACTTGTATTATAAAAGTAAGTCATCTGAACTATCAATATACTTGTCTTATAAAAGTAAGATCTTCTCAAATAACTCTTTCAATATCAAATCAAATAAAAGACTCGTCCCACATGCAAGTTCAAATAATTCAATAACACATTCATTTTATAAATCATGTAAAAATCATGAAACTTATAAAACACAAATTGGGGTAAGATTTCTACTCACAGTATAAGTGCCAAAATACCATGCTCATCCTTAAATAATTCGTATGAATTCCTTCGACCAATCTATAATCTTATTCATATCAATTTTGTATCAACTTCTTCGTTTAAGAAACTTTTATACAACATTAAAATACTTTGTGCTTGAGGTTTTGACTCTCCATTCATCGAATACTACCTATTAATGTTATGAATAATTCAAAAAGTTCATATCCCTGGATATTTCAATTTATTTAGACAATCGTTCTTCCAATTCCTTTTCGAGAATTTTACTAATTGGTGTTTAGGACTAAAACCAACACCACTGCCTACTTCTTTGACCCAGCATCACATCAGTTTGTACCCGACAAAATTCAAACTCATAACAAGATAATTCAGGAGGAAAGAATATTATTAACTAGACATTAACTTTTCTGTCGAATAAGACCTTTATGGGAAGCAAGTACGGAGTCCAATTTTTTCTAGATTTCTTGCAAATGTTTTATCAATCTGATGCCAAAGTATTTTTCTTAAACTTAATTGCATTTATAAACTAAGTTTTTCAAACTTACCTTCTTCTGCTTTTATCTTTATTTTATAATCCAAGCTCTTAATTTATTTGTTCACTCGTTCGTTGTAAATTCTTTTCCATGTCCGCGGACCCTTCTTCTCCTCTTTTCTCTTTTTTTCTTTCTTTGTAGTTTTGGGGTTTTTATGGGATGCAGCTTTGCTACTTATCCCACCCTTTTTTCTCCTTTTATTCTTGCTTTCGATTTTATTTATTTATTTTATTTATTTATTTTGAAAAAAAACAATTATGCACCTACTTTAGTAATTAGGGATATTATACTATGCAAGAGGCTGAAGAAGGATCGCGCTACACGGATTTATTGTATGTATTACCTTATATTTCTGCAAGAGCCTATGGCTAGAACCTATGACTACCTAGTCACAAGGCTAGTTGTTCCACTTTGTGCATGAAATCTTCTATGTTTTTTGAATTATTTATCCCATAGAATAAATGTCTGATTGGGACAATCAAGCTAATCACCGACTCTATTATCAAGTTATGATTTTTATGATCCAGAAGCCAACAACCCCGCTCCTACAATAAGGGTGTGACTTAGGTCAATTACAAGATGACTTTCTGGTCAGACCCTTCTTATGCTTTAGATTTGAAGAATTCAATCAGGTCTTAATAAGAGGATGTAGAGAGAAAGACTCACCAAATGCAAAATTTCATTGTATTCGAGGAGTCAAGAATTTGATAGAAATTTTTAAAATTCATCATTTGGCAATTGACATTATACCTATTGAGGCATAAGTTCTTCAATAAAAAAAATTCACATGGTGTTGTAAACTAGATGTCCAAATGAATATTTTTTTTATCCACATAATATAATTTATGGCAACATAATTTTTAAGGCATTTGCGTGATAATTTTCAAGGATAAAAGTTTGGCAAGTTCAAAGTCAAAAACTTGGCAAGTTCAAGACCATAAATCATACTTAATCATTAAGTTTTCACATGTATAAATACCCCCTCATTCTTGTAACATAGTGCATAAGTGAGAAAAAAAAGTAACAAAGAGTGAATAAGAAATACTACTTCTCTTTATATTCCTTCTTAGTTTTGCTATATTTTTCATCATTTCACAATATGTTATCAGCACGAAGCTCCAATCTCAGTACGTATACAATTTTCTTTTAGCTCTTCTTATATCTTATAATATTATCATTATACTTTATTTCTTTAACTACTTACGACATAAATTTTTATTTAAACATTCTATATTGTTATAACTAATAAGACCAATGTTTAATATATATCTATATTCTAGTACTCACTTTACCTTGAGTTGGCGGAAGATTAATTAGATAATATATTAATTGGTAATCAACTTATTTTTCAAGGATCTACTTAAATTTATTTTCACAAAAGAAAATAATTCTTTTATTCACAAGTCATCTTTGATTCATTTTATTTAAAGTTTTCATCATGTCGACCCTATCTAAACTTGAATTTGTGGCACTTGATATTACTGGAAAAAATTATTTATCATGGATCCTTGACGCTGAAATTCACCTTGACGCTAAAGGTGTTGGAGACACTATTAGACAAGGAAATAAGGCATCTAGTCAAGATAAATCTAAAGCTATGATTTTTCTTCGTCATCATCCTCATGAAGATTTAAAAACTGAATATTTAACTGTGAAAGACCCACTTGAATTATAGAATAATTTAAAGGATCGATATGATCACCTAAAACTTATTGTATTACCAAAAGCTTGGATTGAATGGATACATCTTCGATTTTGAGATTTTAAATCTGTAAGTGAATGTAATTTTGCTATTCACAAAGTGAGTTCAATACTAAAGTTATGTGGAGATACTATCACTGATGATGATTTACTTGAGAAAACTCTTTCTACCTTTCATGCTTCAAATGTGTTGTTACAACAACAGTATCATGAAAAGAGATTCAATAAATATTCTAAGTTAATTACATGTCTACATGTTGCTGAGCAAAATAATACTTTGCTGATGAGAAATCATGAAGCCCGTCCCACTGGGTCTGCTCCATTCCTTGAATCGAATATTGTAGCAAGGTCTAATCAATCTAATACAAGACAAAATAATCACCGTAGCCGTGATCACGGTCATGGTCGAGGATATAGGCGAGGCCATGGTGGCAAATGAAATAATTATCACCATCATGAAAATAAACATGAGAATAATAGAAATAATACTTCCAAGGGAAGAAATAATATTTGTCATCAATGTGGCATGAAAGGACATTGGGTACGTGATTGGCGTACGCCCGATCTTTTTGTCAAGCTTTATCAAGCCTCCCTCAAAAGAAAAAAAAATAATGTGGAGGCTCACTGGACCTTTCATAATGATGATAGTAGAGAAGATCCCTCAAATAAATATGGTAATTGAGGCAAATCTTACTTATAAAGGTGATGATGATTTCAAAGACTTCTCAAATAATACTCAGTTAAAAGTTGAAGATTTTTATGAAAATATTGATTAAAGAACTCATCATCTAGTTGAAAATTGAAATCGTGAGAATAGTTGTTATTTTCTTTATGTAGTTTTTGTGATAGCACTAATATTCCCCTTCCTCTGAATTGTATTGATTAATATAATCTTTCTATTTCAACAAAAAAAGGGGGTGGGGGGTGGGAAAGAAAAATAAATATGTTGTTCTTGTTAAATGCTAAGCATTATAACTTTACTAGTTTTCATATTTTGTCAAGTTAGTTTTCATATATTTATAATATTTTATTTTTATCTTTGTCAAGAGTATGGAAATGTCTTATTCACTAATTGGATCCAAAATAAATTATGATGATATGTGCCTTATAGATAGTGATACAACACATATTATTTTAAGAGATAGAAAATATTTCTCTTATTTGATTATGAAAGAAGCTAATGTTAATACAATTTTTGGTAGCACAAAATTAATTGAAGGCTCCAAAAAAACTAGTTTATTTCTTACTAGAGGAACAAATTTAACAATTGGTGAAACATTATATTGTAGTAAGTCTCAAAGAAATTTATTAAGTTTTAAAGACATTCGACAAAATGGCTATCATATTGAGATTACAACTGATGAAGAGAATGAGTATCTTTATATTACTACAATGATGTCAGGTAAAAAGGTTACACTTGAAAAATTATTTGCTCTATCATTTGGCTTATACTGTACAATATTAGCATTATTGAAACACATGCGATAGTAAACGAAAGGTTTACTAACTCAAATGATTTTATAATTTGGCATGATCGGTTAGGCCATCCTGGTTCTAATATGATGCGCAAAATAATTGAGAATTCACATGGACATCCTTTGAAGAACCAAAAGATTCTTCAATTTAAGGAATTCTCTTGTGCTGCATGTTTTCAAGGCAAATTGATTACTAGACCATCAGTAATCAAAGTGGGAATTGAATCTCCAACATTTTTGGAATGTATACAGGGTGATATATGTGGGCCCATTCACCCATCATGTGGACCATTCAAATATTATATGATTTTAATAGATGCATCTATAAGATGGTCATGTATGTACTTATTATCAACCCGCAATATGGCATTTACGAAGTTGTTGGCCCAATTAATAAAATTGCGAGCACAATTTTCAGATTATGTAATTAAGACAATTTGTCTTGATAATGATAGTGAATTTACATCTCAGACTTTTAATGATTATTGTATATCAATTGGGATAATAGTTAAGCATTTGACTGTTCATGTTCATACTCAAAATAGTTTAGCAGAATCATTGATTAAACGCCTCCAATTAATTGCTAGGCCAATGCTTATGAGAACAAAACTCCCCACTTCATTATGGGGTTGTGCTATTTTGCATGCAACAAATCTCACATGGATTAGGCCCACAAGTTATCATAAAGTCTCCCCATTATAATTGGCTTGTGGTCAGGAGCTGAGTATCTCCCATCTTAGAATATTTGGATGTGCGGTATATATTTCAATTGCTCCACCACAATGCACAAAGATGGGTCCCCAAAGAAGGTTAGGGATATATGTTGGGCATGAATCTCCTTCTATTATAAAATATTTGGAATGTATGACTGGAGATTTGTTCATAACAAAGTTTGTTGACTGTCATTTTGATAAATCAATATACCCAACATCAGGGGGAGAAGATAAACAGCTAAGGAAAGAGATAAATTGGAATGCGTTATATTTATCATATTTAGATCCTTGAACTAATCAATGTGAATATGAAGTTGAAAAGATAATTCATTTGCAAAATATTGCAAATCAACTGTCAGATGCATTCACTGACCTATCAAGAATTACTATATCTCATATTCCAGCTATTAATGCTCCAATTCGAGTTGATGTACCAAAAGGACAATTAATTAATGCAAATGATTCTAAATCACGCTTGAAACGTGATAGGCCAATCGGTTCCAAGGATAAAAATCCCCAAAAAAGAAAAGAAGAAAATAATCAAGATGATCATAATATAAAAGAACTTGCTCAAGGGAAGCAAGGAGACATAATAATTGATAAAATCTTAGAGAAAGTTCAAGCGCCTGAAAATAATGAAGAGATCTAAATAAACTATGTCTCATTGAGGAAAATATGAAATCAAAATAATATAATTGTTGACAATAATTTTGCTTATCATGTTGTTGTTGAAATAATGCAACAAAATGAGGATCTTGAACCAAAATCTGTCGAGGAATGTAGACAAAGAAATGATTGACCAAAATGAAAAGATGCTATTCAAGTTGAATTAACTTCGGTTGAGAAACACGAAGTTTTTGGACCGATAGTCTGAACACCTAAAGGTCTAAATCCAGTAGGGTACAGATGGATCTTTGTGCGAAAATGAAATGAGAAAAATGAAGTTGTAAGATATAATGCACGACTTCTGGCACAAGATTTTTCGCAAAGACCTAATATTGATTATATGGAGACATATTCTCCTGTGCTGGATGCAATTACTTTAAGATATCTTATAAATCTGGCAATTCATGAAAAACTTCATATGCATCGGTACAAAAGATTTTGATTTGACACTTGAAACTCATAATGGTACAAAAAACTCATTTATTAAACATGTTAAGCTTCGAAAAATACTGTAACTCATATTTTCCAATTTTAAAATACAAGATTATAGTTCCAATAACTCAAATAGTTTAAAATATGTCCAAAACAACTTATGAAAGTGAAAAATAGTAATTTTTACAGTAAGCTCAAACATGATTGGCAGTGTCATTACATCATTCAACACTAAAATTAATATTTGACCTTGAACATAAGGAAAAGAAAGGTACCGGAAGCCTAAATAAGGCTGACTCCAACTCCCAACTAGCCTTCTCAATAGGATGGTGTCACAATTGATCCTTCACCAAAGATATATCCTTGGTCCTCAATCTTTGGACCTACCTGTCTAATATAACTATCATCTCTCCCTCATAATACAGGATTGAACCCAACTCAACTAAATCATAGGAAATCACATAGGACGCATTTGGATGTACAGGAGGAGCATGGAGACATGAAATATAGGATGAACTATTGATAGTCTCGGTGGCAGTGCTAGCTCATATGAAACCTCACCTACCCTTCTCAAGATCTCAAATGGGCAAATAAACCTAGGACTGAGCTCTCCCTTTTTTCCAAACCTCATCATACCCTTCATAGGTGATGCCTTCACCCACACACTATCTCCAACGATGAACTCTAGAGGTCTAGTCCTCCTGTTAGCTGGTCATACCCAAATTACACCTCCCAATTAAGGTATAAGTAGTCGTTGTTTAAATATAGATCGTAATAATAGTTAAGGTCGATTACATGAGAAATATGGTCTAGACATGGAGTAACTAAAGCAATCTAGATGAAGTAATCGGCTTACTGCTCGAAAGTGGGAGTTTGATGTAAAATAATGCTTTAAACCTAAACTAAGATCAATAGTCGATGCAACTATTGTTAATTCAGTCAGAGACGTAACTAGGGTATTGTGTTCCTCATGAACTCCTAATAACCTGATAATTATAACCTTTTCTAGAGTATTACATGCAAAATTGGTAAGTTGTGTTCACCTAATTACTTGGGTCAGTAACTAAGCAGAACTTGGGTCGTCTTTTCACACCCCGCCCTGGGGGTCGTGACCCGTGCCTGCTAAGGGCACGCAAACACATACTAGGCCAAATTCCTTAATAACCTAGTTCGAAATTCTACAGAAATTTCGGCAGAGTTTCCTCTGTTTTAGTGACTAAC